>OY982573.1:16333480-16634789 GCA_963859945.1 Euplagia quadripunctaria | reverse complement strand
TTTACACTTAGGGAGAATTCATCGGTTTCTTTATATGTCTCAGTGCGTATCGATGTTTAGTTTCAGTATTTTAATGACTTTTTGGAAACTCATCATGCTGATCATAAAATTGTTTGTTACAAAATTATAGTAAACACAACATATGTACATTCTCGAAAGCTTTGATAAAGGGCAAGCACCAAAAGAACTGGTAGAGTTTTAAGGATACAAAGCCTGTGCAGTAACACGGATCCTTACCGGACACTGCAAACTCAACAAACACATGTTCTACCTAAAGTTGGGTGGAGGCATAACATGCAGATTCTGCCGAGAAGCAGCACAAACTGCAATGCATATTCTATGCTTTTGTGACCCACTAATGCGGTACCGAAGTATCAACCTAGAGCTGCACATCATGCAACTGCAGGAAATACAAAAATCACTGCTTAAGATCTGGAGGTTCCTCGAAGAAATATGTCTGAGCAGTGAACTATAAAGCAAGAGTGTGCTACAAAAGACTAGAAATGTGAAGCTCTAGGCACTCAAATAATAATAATTAAAGCCTTTTTTATTTTAAAGATTAGAAAGACATTTATAAAATAAGGCATACGAGCGTTACCACCATATGTAAATCCCACAAGTAATGCTTCTTGGGTCGTTAATGTCGTTAAAAGTTTTTGTTTTTGGGGTCACCCACACAACTGTTTTTTGTTAGAACAAAGTAAAAGCGATGTCTTATACATAAATATGGCATCCACATCAAAAGGTTAACATGCCTATCATTATTTAATAACATGGATACTCTTGTTTGAACAACTTTCTTTTGTTGACAGGTAGCAGGTTGGAATGAAAAGTGGACAGAGATGTGTACAATAAATGATAATAGGTGCTACACTGCTATATGGAGTCAGTAGTGGCCGCGAATTTGATGGGTTGTATGTGTTGAACTCGTAATGGTATTCTGACAACAACAGAATCCCTTGGACTCTAGACACTCGAGACGCGATCCGCGCGCATTCCGAATTAACCAATATTAGAAATGTTAAACTTCATTATCGTGAAGAGATTATTTATTTCACCCCGTTCATTTGTATGCAATATATGGAAATAAAACATTAGATTAAAATAAAAAGAAATAATTTTTATAAAAAAGTCCTTAGGAATCCACAAGATAGTATTTTTTGAAGATGGATATTTGAAATTCCATGGATGAACAGAATTATGTATATAACTGATTAAAAACATGTCCACAAAGGGTTAATGTATTTTTTTAATATCAAAAGGCTCCGTTTTTGATAGCGCGCGGATTATAATGACCTGGCCAAAATAGAAAGTGATAATCTGAAGTGTTAACTCCATATATGTAGCTTTCGCCTTGAGGCTTGCGCTCTGATGCTACATATCAAGAATCTCAGTATTTTATTTGTAGTTCACACCCTCTTAGATGTTAGCCCTGTGTAATTAAAGTTATTTTGATTAACTATCCGGGATTAGTGGCGTCCACATATCATGAATCTCCATCTTTTGTTCGTTAAATCACTTTACAGCGGAGCCTAAGGCGTAGACATTAAAGATAAGGCCGCAAGTCAGGTCATATTTTAAGTTCCGGCGACTTCTGCACTTAAAATGTGACCTATTTGCTAATGAGATCTAACATTCTATTTTCTGACACTATGTGTGAGGAACAGACGTAGGAACTATCGAACAAACGAAGCATCCTGATGACAACACATCCACACTCATATGATATATTCGTTCGTATAGCATACGGTACATTCACTTGCGTAATATTTGAAGACAGTTTATAGCTACTCCAGCAAGACATCTACAGACATGTGATGTACTAGGATGCTTCAGGGGTCGGCTTGATAAATTTTAACTATATCTCTCAGTACAGGAAATTAGTGATAAGTTATATGTCGGTAGTTAGTAAACTCCTGTGTATCTACCTAACTATACGGTACTAATGTACCTTTTTGGAACCGCATGATCGTTCGCACCCACGAAATGTAACTGCATAGTGATATATAATATTCTATATATTATAATGACTGGAACACCAATCTACATTTATCTAAATTAATGTTATTTATTGGTTTCTGTGTAATATTTACTACATATTTTTGATGTAAATTAGAATTTATGAACCGTAAGAGTAACATTGATGAATAATTTAAAAATTAGTGAGATGTTATTTTGAATATTTTTGGCTAAAATAGCAATTTGAATTACTTACAATTATTTTAAATCTCAAATAAGTTGATTGTAATTTGTATATCCATTTTGATAAAAATGATTTAACATTTAATTATACCTTTATAGGTATTTTCAGTAAGTGCTTGTATTTTTTTAATACACAGAAATTCGAATATATCTTAGCCTGAATCAGGTTTTATGTGTTAAAATCACAATGTATTCAATTAGGCAAGCTTTACTTATAAAAACTGACTGATTTATTAGTGATTTTTTTAGTTACAAGGTATAGATATGTAACCTGTTTTCTGAAAAGCAAAACATTCACGACAGTTTTAAAATCACTAATAAGCAGAAATTTTTGTAAAACATGTTTATTTTCTTTTGGGTTAAAGCAATCGTTTTAGAACTTTGTACTCACAAAAATCATAGTGCAGTATAACTGTCATATTATTTGCGATTATTTTATTTTACATTATCTTTCCACATTACCGTGAGACTAATTTAAGTGATGTTAATTTGACTGTATTTATTTGCCTGTCGTACAACAGGCAGTTTAGTTGTGATATTGCCTAATATTAAATTTTTGTATACGTTTATTTTTAGTCACTACAGTGACTTTAATGTTAGATGCAACAATTGTAGCGATATATTTAGATTACATTGATGTACCTTTAATAGTAATGACATGGATTGTGTAGTGCATTTTAACTTTTCAGTTCTATATTTGTTTTGTAAGGAATTCTCAAATTGTTTTATTATAATTTTGGAATTTTTACAGATTTTTTTATGCTTAAAACGTTATTTATAATAAACAAACAGTTATGTTAATAATAAACAGTTATGTTAATAAATGAGCAGTATTTCAGTTAGTTTTAAGGTCGTGTTATATCCATAATCATCGCACATCCCTATAGTTTATTTTTTGTTTTCTCTTTTGTACAAGTACTAGCAAAATAGTGTTACTCCATGAGTATTGTGACGTTGCTATACACAAGTGAGGACTGCTGTAATTGTTTCATTATTTATGTAATATATAATATAATTGTAACTGTAGAGAACTTCCTATTATTTTGTAGTACAATCAAAGTATAATAAATAATTGACAAATGTGTTTATTTCTTTTTATAATTGAATCAAATGAGATTGATGATTACTTTTACTTTATACTATTTCTTACTATAGATTTTCTAAACAGAATCTATACTAAAGGGGGAGCTAAAAAGTAGCGTAGCAAAAAAAGAATTTAATAAAAGACACTGTTTTTAACCTTGTCTGATGAGTACTGATGACAAGGTAAGAGCGGATTTATCATCGGAGAGTTCATTTAAAAACAGACTGGATTTGGTTGGACACGAGTATTGCCCAGCCTCACGATCAGCATCAGTCAGGAAGGAAAGTTCTTTGAGGCTAAAGGGCATAAATATTTGGAAAAAAAATCTATAAATAGCAGGGTGCGGGTGATAAAGGTGTAGTTCAGAAAATACAAACAATGTCGGTATACTGTCATTAATGTTTTTTTTAAGAAATTACGTTCCGATTAACGCGTCTAAGTGTGTTGCTCGCCTTTAAGATGGGGTAGCCAGAAATGGTGCTCAAGCCCTGCTGGGGATTGGTGAGTCGTGAGTCACGAGTCACATTTAATTCGTTCCTTCCAGTAGGTTTGAGTTGAGAGGACCCTGTGTACTGGTTAGTTCCAACTCTTGGATTATTGTGATGTTTTCTATCTGTGTCAGGCAAGACTACCTGACACAGATTGAACTGGAATATTTATGAAATAAAGATATTGAATTTGACTACCCTCTTGTGTATGGAGATGTTTGCGTAAAAGATGGATGAGTATAATTTTTTTTTCACATGCTGCAGTTAGTTATATATATGATATATAACTATCAAAACTCAGCTTGTCGGCGCAATGTGGTTTCTTCTTCCATTCTCCTCTGTCATTCGTCAGTTCACTGCTTACTTCCTTTCCATACATCTCCTCTTTCACGCAGCCCATCCATCTTTTATTTGGTCGTCCTCTACTCTTGTATCCGTCAATTTCCATACATAAAACTTTGTTCACCACATTTTGATCATCCCTCCGCAACATATATCCATGGGCCACGTTCCATTGGCTACTTTCAGGCTCTAATACATTCATTCCTCACTTTGTCCATCCTAGTCACACCACACATTCATTCGCATTTCAGTTACTTGCAGGTATCTCTAATCCATTCTCACTAGGACCGCATATTGTTAATGTTACCTGCCGCCACTTCAACATCCCTGTATTGATTCGATGATGTAGGTACAGACCGGTTTTTTTCAATATATAATTGAGATTGCATTATGCCCTAACTAAACATAGGCCGATATAAAGCAGTGAAAAGGTCAATTGTGTGGCATGTTAGACCGATCCAAGGCAAATTAGTGAAGTCAGCAAATAAAACATAATAGAAAATAAACTAGGAAGAGATGATAAGAATAACATGAAATAAAAATAATTAATACTTTATCTAAAAATATCACAAATACTTATAAAAACTCAAACATTTCAAACTTAGATTATATATAGGTCCAGATGCCTAATCCGTGCCTCAAAACTGAAGCCAAAAAATACAAGCGTCTAATATAAATATAAGCGTCTCACTCGTCACACGCGAGCGAACGTTCGCCGCTGAAGTACGTCTCGAGTCGCTACTTATAATATTTAAAAATGCCTGCTTGTGCTGTCAAATTCTGTAAAAATTATACAAAAAAAAATCTTAAGTGTCCGAACATCACATTTCATATATAAGTATTCTATTTCCTAATGTATTTATAAACAATAGAACAAAATTTCAAATTAATAAAATTACGACGCCATTACTAGAGATGTTGCCAGGACGTGAATTTCATTTACCCATAACGCATTCTAGCAGTATATATATTTTTCTTTGCCAAACTTGTTATTTATAGGAAGACGAGAAATATGCTTAACGTTAATGTTCGCGAAACTGCAATCCTTCAAATATTCTTAATTTCTAAACTCTAGCACCCGGAGTTCAATGTGTCCGTCAAACGATACTTTAGATGTGGGATTGTACTCGTATTATAACTTATTATTACTACTCCTAACGAACACAGCTATAGAGCACTTAGGACTTGTAAAATTTTGCTAGTTTCTTGATACTTTATAAAAATATATATATATATATCGAAGTCCTACAAAACAAGGCAAAATATTTACTTTATTTTATCAAAATACCTTTTGTTACTCTGTTCCTGTGAATAAAGTTGCATTTAATTTTATTACTCAAAAGAGCTTTTATGTTACATTTTATTTTTATTTTTTTCATACGGCCTTATATGAAAATCGATTCTTAAGGAGGAAACTCTAAAAAAAAATGTCTTGAAAACAAACCAAAAAATATTGTGATAAATAAATAGTTCCTACTAAGTAGTTTTATTTTACATTTGTCTTTTTAACTAAACGAATTAAATGAAAAAAACGAAAAAATTAAATAAACGAATTTGTAACTGATTTAAATACATTCAAGATGTATTTATTTAATATTACTTACATCAAAAAAAAAAAATATGTTTAATAAAAAAGTCCCTGAATTTTGGGGTAACCTCTATGCACTGGTAGTAAAACCGTCAATGCACACAAACACAAACATAGTACGTAGACACTCGCGTTGGGCGGGGTTCACTCACACAGCACCAAAAAGTGGCTTCAAAGTAAACGGTGAATTTTGTACTAGTCACGGTATCTGGACCTATATATAATCTAAGATTTCAAAACTACATTAAGATGTGTCGAAAAATTTTGACATGGCCGATATTTGGTGATTTTACCCTATATTGTTTTTGTTACTTCATGTCAATAGGTACATACTAGTGTTGCCGAACTATCGATAGTTTAACCATCGATAGTTTTCATCTGAGAAAGCCATACTATCGATTAAAAATATTTTCCGTCATAAAATAAATAAAAACTTTGTACACCCATATAATACAGTAAAGTACAAAGTTTTTATTTATTATATGATGGAAAATATTTTTATGTTGATAAAAATATAGATACATTTCTATATAATGTATATATAATAAATGTATACATACAACTGCATACTAGAGTCATGTCCTTTCAGTGATTTAAACAAGTGTTCCTTTTTCAAATACACCCTGTATAAAAAATATATATCGGACTATAATGGTCCTCCTTTAATTACATTACTGTTAAAACATACCCATTCTATTGCAAATTGACAGACTATCGATAGTCTAAAATAATCGGTCCTATCGATACTTTATTCTTCCTGAGCAACACTGCTATCGATAGTATTGCACTCATTCGATAGTATTGCCTCATTCTGAGCAATCGATATATTCATTTCTGAGATATCGATAGGCCTAACGATTGGTTGACTATCGATTAATCATCGATAGTCGACTTTCGATCGGCAACACTAGTACATACATAATTAGAATCCAATTGCGCAACAGATAGTCATGGCCAAAAACTTTGAGTTTTTTTGCACATTTGTGAACATTAACTCTTGAATGTTAGTCACGACTAGAGATGGGTAATCATCCAGGTTAAAACCTATGACTGGGTAAAAACCCGGGTGATTACCCATCTATAGGCAAGACCACAAATTAATGAAATCATAGGATTTTTATTTTTTTTTATTGTGTGGAAACCCCCATGGGTCATCACGTCCCCCGAGCTAACGGTAAAATGGTATGTCGGAATCGAACCGACTAAAACCACACCGTGTTCCGTCACAAGTGGGTCTATTGGAGGGGGACTCGGGTATACCCTAGGAAGGGGTCTTCCGGGAACCATGATAGGATAGCAATAAATTAAAAAAACTTTGTTTCAAATATTTTACATTTATTTCACATTTATAAAAAAAAAATATTATTAATTAATTATTAAAGGACATAGTTTATCTTTAGTGTAATCCTGAGATCAGATACAGGGGCAAAAAAATTGCAATATCATATTAAGATTGGAAGTTACATGCCTATTTAACATTGAATATTATAATTTCGTCAGCATAAGGAGACATTATTATATAATAGACATATTTATCAAGTTTTTGTTACTTAAACAATTCAATAACTGTAATGTTTATTGAGAAATTTAACTCTTTAACCTGAAAAGGGGCTTGAAGTTACTTGGATTTTTTCTTTTCTGACTAATATGTAAATATTATTCACTATTGTGTGATGCAATATATTACCAAATAATAAATTATCATTACAGCAACAAACACAATTCCAGCAACACTTACTCTTAGGCTAAGT
The DNA here is from genome assembly GCA_963859945.1 of Euplagia quadripunctaria. NCBI lineage: Eukaryota > Metazoa > Arthropoda > Insecta > Lepidoptera > Erebidae > Euplagia > Euplagia quadripunctaria. The sequence continues at coordinate 16,627,334 of OY982573.1, read as the reverse complement.
TCTAACACTACTGTCCTGCAAATTGATGAACCGGGCTTCTGTACATACATTTCATTGTTTCTGTCTAATAATTAATTACTCAAAAGATTACAATCAAATATATATATTAGGAATACCAGTCTTAACACCTACAGATACTTCTATGTATTTTAATAATCTTCGGGCCAAAAATGAAGCATTCTCAACATCAAACACATTAGCTGATATAATGTCCAGATTCATCTCAGTTTGGAAATTTATCAGTTCATCAGCACTTATAGCCATAGCGTTCACTGGAAGTCCACTGGCGTTCACGAGCACCACGCGTCGAACCCTCAAATCAGGATGAACTTGAAATAGGACTTTTTTCGCCCAATCTAAACAAATTATTCTACTTGTGTCTATCGCCAAAATAACAAAATCTATTGCAATTTTTCCTTTTAAATCTGACTGGTTAACTACTTTATCTAAAGAGAAAGACTTTAGCACGATAAGTTTCCACCGAAAATTCCCTTTGTCGTGAACTTCTGTTAAGGCTTCAGATATCTTTTCTATGATATCTATGTTTGATGACAAAACTATTGCCGATAGTGTGTTTTTACAGCTTGTGGGGCCCACCCATGGAGCAACAACCACATACTCCCCGTTTATTGACATGTTAGAGGCTTTTTAACACACTAACCATACAAAATATTAACTTTGAAGTAAGCAAGAACGTATTCAACAATCAACTTTACCGTTTTGTTTTGAATTTGAATTGAACTTTAATAGTTGGAGGAATGTGACACAAGTCAAGAACTCAAGACTACGAGTTATGACGTAGGACGTTTCATTTCACGTACCTATATCAAGCTCTCTCTCAATACAGACTGGCCAGACAGTTTGTATTATTGGAAGTAATTCTCTGAATTTAATTTAATCTTTGTTGTCTATTAACCGTAAATTAATGAATATAATGTTGTATATCCCAGATTTTCTTAAAAGCAATGGATTTCCATAATTGTTTCACTATATAATTATGACATGTATTTCTACATCATGAAACTCTACTAATACTGAAGGCCACGCGCCGAACATTTTCATGCAATCGGTTTGAATGACTCTCACGAAATACGATTAGAATGACCATAAAATATCGTTTATCTGGAAACTAATGAAACATCTTTATTTTTATGTCTTTGTAACTACTTTTTGACATTCAACCAACACTTAAGAAATATACTGTGAAATTATAAAATACATGTGTAAAACCTATTGGGAATTCAACAATAATATTTATTGTTTCAAAACATTTTAAAGTTTACACAAATTTCTATGTACATTTTTTATGTACTAGTAGTAACCCTAACAACGTGTATGCAACATTTCATGATGATCGGTTGAGTAGTAAAGTACCTTACTCACCATCCATCCTGACGTACGTCCCGCCAAGGCCGCGGTGCTGGAATTAGCATACACACGATCGTGCCGATCCATCTCGGCTGTACGTCCGCTCAAGGGCACGGTGCTGTAGCCAGTGTGAATGCCAATGCCAGTTTATGAAATTACCCTAAAATAATGATCAAATTCCCCAGTTTGGGGAGAAAAAACCTGGAGTCGTAATGTAATTAATAAGGCTAAAAATTCCCGATTCCCCGCATTTTCCTGGCATTAATGGTCTCCCCATAAATTCCCCAATCAAACCAAATCAGTTATTATTATGCAGAAAGCACTGTTACAATGGTGTTGTCAATCGGTTTGAAATTCCCGCATTTTGGGGAATTCCCCACAAATTGGCAATATACATGATCAAGCATGCGGTGGGGGTACTCGCTGGGTGCAAAACGGGTCGTGCAAGTCCAGCAAGCAATTAATAATAATTATGACGTACGTCAAAACTATTCACGATCGTACTTCGATCGAGGAAGGTACTTCCCCAAAATGCGGGGAACCGATTAACTAGTTTCTTGCTTTTGGCGGTGAGGCCTCCAAATATTTACGACATTTTCAAACTTATCGAAGCCCACGAATGTTCAAAAGTATCTCTACTGATCCAGCACTGTGATCCGGGCGCGCTAATGCGAGCGTGATCGACGACGCGCAATGATTGACGACGAACTGAAAGGAAAAGAAGAGTTAAGAAATACCTTTCTAAACAGAAGAGTTTAGAAAGGTATTTCTTAACTCTTCTTTGCTTTCGATTCGTGGATCGCGGATGATAAAGGTTCAGAACACTCCGACATATACTAGATAGACTTGTGCCCGTGTTTGTTCTCGTTGAATGTCGCTTTGATTTGAACGCAAGCGTCTGAACGCACCATAACATCGAACTTGTTATGGTGGGTTTACTCGCACGTCACGCAGTCTGGCAAGCAGCCCGGCACGCAGCCTGCGCACTTACTTATTCACGCAAGCCTGCACAAACAGCCTGTTCACATACTTGTGCCCGTGCTTGTGCTCGTTGAATGTTGGTATCTCAGACTAAAAAAGAAGTACTACTTCCTTTTTAGTCTGAGGTCGGTATGAACGCGAGCGTGTAAACCCACCATTATAGTGCGAGACGAAGATGCTCTGCTCTGCTCTTTCAGAAGTACGTCATGTCGCAAGGTCGCAACTCGTCACGTCTGTCCAATAAATGTCAAACTAATAGTTTGTCACTTGTCAGTTTTATTTATTTGTATCGGCAAATGTCAAGATTGGGATTTATGATTTCGTTTGGTGAAAGTTAACCTAAAGTTGAGTTGAGTTGGTGAAAGTTTGTTTGAAGTTTGTTTGTTCAGAATTTGGAGGGAAAATATAACTATAAACCAAATAAGTACAACAAGTATGCGGCGACGTGAAGAAAAATATCCCGATAATGGCTTTGAAGTCTGGGGTGGATATATGCATGCTAAGATATCAAAACTGGAGGAACAGTTTAGTGCTAGAGCGGGAACAGAAGAAACACTCTCAAATATATTTAACGGTGTGAGTATTTATGTTAATGGGTTTACAGTGCCTTCTGCAGATGAACTTAAGATACTTATGAGCAAGCATGGAGGTGTTTACCATACTTATCAAAGAAGTGATGATTACATTATAGCATCCAACCTACCGGACACCAAAGTGAAGAATATGAACCTTGCGAAAGTAGTAAAACCGGAATGGATTGTTGAGAGTTTAGCAACAAACCATTTACTAGATTATAGAGACTATTTGCTATATAGGAATTCAAGATCACAAAAACAAATAAATTTTAAAAAAATTGTCAAAGATTTAGATTCATTAGAAAATGATAGTAAATTATTTAATGACATACAGAATACAAAATGTGTTAGCATTAATAATAATAATAAGGTAGATCAAAGTTTGTCTGAAATAAAACAAACTATAAATGAACCAAAGTCAACCACTTCTAATCTTAATCTAAGTGAAGAAAGCATTGGTATTGCAACAGCTTTAGATTGCCAACAGATAGCAAAACAAAACTTGGGTGCTATTACCAAAACAGCTGCAGATCCTGACTTTATTGCTGAATTCTACAAAAAATCACGGCTACACCATATATCACAACTAGGAGCATGTTTTAAACAACACATAAATGAGCTAAGAGAAACCAGTAACTTCCAATTCCCTGCTCGGATACAACTTAAAGAAAATATATTAGCTTCAAATAATTTTACCACCTTATCACAGTTGAAATTTGAGAAAAATAAAGTTATCATGCATATTGATATGGATTGTTTCTTTGTATCAGTTGGCTTAAGAAATAGACCTGACCTCAAAGGAAAACCGGTTGCTGTCACCCACTCTAAGGGTGGCCAGGGAAGATCAAAGAGACCTGGTGTTGATAGGGCCACAGAATTCAGTCTCTACAAGCAGAACAAAGCCCACAAACTAGAAATAGCTACTGGGATACCTCATGATGAAATTAATATGGAAACCATAGTTGATATTGACCAAGAGGATGGCAAATGTGGTTCTATGAGTGAAATAGCCTCTTGTTCGTATGAGGCCAGGGCCAAAGGGTTGAGTAATGGAATGTTTATGGGTTCAGCTTTAAGATTATGTCCAGATTTACAGACCATAGCTTATGATTTTGAGGGCTATAAGGAAGTGGCATATACATTGTACAATACTATAGCACAATATTCACTAGACATAGAAGCAGTTTCCTGTGATGAAATGTATGTAGACTGCACAGAATTACTCTCAGACATTAATGTTAATGTTCAAAGTTTTGCTACAACATTGAGACAAGAGATAAGAGCTAAGACAGGATGTCCGTGTTCAACTGGTTTTGGAGGAAATCGGTTGCAAGCCAGATTAGCCACAAAAAAAGCTAAACCAGATGGTCAGTTTTTTCTTACAGAGGACCTTGTTGAGGATTTTATGTGTGATATTAAATTGAGAGATTTGCCAGGTGTAGGCAGCCAAACTGCCTATAAACTGGAGTCACTGGGGCACACCACTTGTGGTTCACTGCAAACCTTGACATTAGCTAGTTTAAAAAGTTATTTAGGTAACAAAACTGGTGCACAGTTGTTTGAGCAATGTCGAGGGAGTGATCCAAATCCTTTATCATTTCATACAGTAAGAAAATCTGTTTCAGCTGAAGTCAATTATGGAATTCGTTTTGAAAACAACAACCAATGTTTAGAGTTTCTTAAGCAGTTATCTGCTGAAGTGACTTCTAGGCTGCATCAGTTTAAAGTTATGGGAAAATGTATTACTTTGAAATTAATGGTCAGAGCTAAGGATGCTCCAGTAGAAACAGCAAAATTTCTGGGACATGGATATTGTGATGTTATAAATAAATCAGTTTCATTGCAAAATGCTACAAATGATCTTGAAGTTATCACCAAAGAAGTAATTTCACTTTGCAAGAAGCAAAACATAGATCCTACAGAAATGAGAGGCATTGGGATACAAGTCACAAAATTAGATTGTGTGACAAGCAGGCCTATTGTGGGCGCAATGAATAAGTTTTTGTTTACTAACAAAATACCAAAAATAAAAAGTGAAAGTACTGCCACAGTTAAAACAGAACCAGTAGAAACTGATCAAAGTACAAATCCTACCACACTAACTAAATCTAAAGTTACAGTGTCTCCAAAGAAATCACCTATTATTTCAGTTAAATCTCCAACAGCTCGAAAAAGAGGCAGGCCTGCAAAAAATTCAAGACACAAACCATCCAATAATCTTATGAATAAGTTTGTTCAAGGACAAAATGTGGGTAGTATGCCATACAAAGATCCTATGATAAGAGAAGTTGTGAAGAAAGAAGTTGAGCAAAAGATAGAACAGCCGCAAGCACCCAGAGGGTTATTGGGACTTCCATGGAAGAAAGTAAGGGATCTGTTAAGAGCCTGGCTAGGAAGTGGTAAAACCCCATTGCAATGTGATGTTGTTATGATTGTAGATTATTTACAAGAGATGGTAATAAATAAGAATATAGAAAAACTTCAGGTACTTATGAATTTTCTGAGGAGAATGACTAGGGAAATCGGCAGTGTTGCATGGTTGGAGGTTTATAATCGTATATCTGAAGAGGTACAGAATGCTATGATAGCTGTTTATGGGAAGAAATTGTATATCTCCACTTAATGGTAATGAAGCAATGATGATGATGGAGTACACATTTTAGAGCTGTGATATTAGAAATAAAAATGCCATGTCATAGATATTTCATTTATTTTTATATTGATACTATTCCCTATGATAGGACTATAAAAAAAAATTGTAAAATATGTCGCTACTTAATCATTTATAGATTTCGTTATGTGCCAGTCAAATTATATTAGTACCAGTGTTACTATGTAAAATTTGGCAGCTGCAGAATGAAATTAATAACAATTTGTAATAAAACTCCCGAAAACTTAAGCACTTGTTCTAAAGTGGCTTTTGAAATCAATGTCTATGAGATCGTCCTCACAATATCCTACTTAATTAGGATTATATAAGACACATTGGGTATATTCATAATTTGAAATGGCAGTTAGTATCACTTTTCGTTAATAAGCATTATCACAACATCTAATAATTTCTGAAATACGAGTGTCGTGTGTGGTGACTGACTACAGGTAGAATGCAAAAATAAAAAATAATATATCCATAAGTAGATGGTTCAATATCAGATTTTACATTTTGTAATCTATTAGTTATTATCACAGTTGCTTATTGCAAATAAAATGAAAATATTTCGATTTGTAAATATAGCATGCAATAATTTTGTATCTAAATACAAATCATGATTCAGCAGGTTTTCTTGAACAATTTCAATAGAGCTCTATTTATGAATAAATGTAAAATAAAACTAGTTTCACCAAGCTCACAGCTGGAAATTAATTTCTTAAAACTAAATGCTTTGTGACAACCGTTTATATCCTCTACTATTATAATACTTTTGTAATGTTACACCTAATAAAACCACAGAGAAAACAAAACAATTTCTTACAAAAATATAGCTAAATTCATCCACTCACGTCAATGTTAGTACAACGAAACATTGAAATGGCATTTACAGGCATACAACCAGACTTCTAAGTAGGTACACTATTAAACACGCAGTCAATATATTTTTAAATATAAAACACTATTTTTGATGTGGATACGTTAATATTGTACTATTAATGTTAGTTTCTGATTGTTTAATAATATCTATCGCCTTTGACATAGAAGTCTGCGGACTGACGAAAAACATTTATTTTCGTCAGTTGCATTTCTTGAAAGCAATTGTACAGTAAGTATTTACTATTATGTACTATGGAAAAATAAGGTTATTTTAGAATATTCAAGACTTAGGTTTTACTATAGTCTTTTATAACTTTAAATTTTAATATAATTAATTGGTTAACAGAAGTGTGTATATGAAAATGCAGCCGATACGTGGAGCGGTGTTGCCACTCACGCGGTGGAATTGGCCGAGATGGAGTATTTCAGCTTTGATTCGATTATGATCTCATCGCCCGATCGGATGTTGTAGGAGTACAGCTGCTTCGTGGGAAACTTCATCTCCTCGGGGCCCTGAAAAGGCTCCAAGAATAATATAAAATGTTAAAAAGTGCGGTGTTATTGGATTTCCTCAGTTTGTTTGTTATATTTGTCTCCGATTCGAAAAAGTTATTTTACACCATAAGAATCAATTGAAAAAAATTATGAGAAGAAAGAAATAGTCTATTTACACAAACAGTATGTTACTCAGTTGTGTGAATTAGTGAGCATGTCCGAAACCTTATATATTTATATGCATTGTTTGATAAATACGTAAGTAATCGATTCCTGTATGGTTTTCTGTATATCTAACAATATAGTAAAAAACATGGGAGTTATTTTTGTAAGTACTTAAATCAGCAAATCGATGTAAAATCGCCTAAAGCTATGTAATTTCAGTAGGTACAGATAAACATGTCTATAATATTCACCTGACTATCCCTAAGCTCCTGGTCTACATAGAATAGTCTCATCTTGGATGCGGGGAAACCTGCCAATCGTTCCAATCTTGTTTTTAAGTCTGATACGGTTCTGAAATAAAAATGGAAATAGTCACAATTTATATCGTTTTTCCTTCGTATGGAAACCCTCGGGTACGACTGATAAAAGCATAACAAAGGGGATATGTGCGAGTTGAAGTGGCCGCTTATGGTGGCGCAAAGACTGATTCATCTTTTTCTGATAGGTCCTTCGAAACCACTTCTGTTGTCCCGTCTACTCCCCCCTCCGGCCCTTGTGAAGTTTGTGGAGACAGAAAGCATGTCTTGTCTGCGACCCCCCGGTATTGTCTAAAGGATCCTCCGTTGCCATGAAACGACGTCCAAAATTAGACTGTGCCCCAATTATTTCTGTAATACAAGAAACGGCCAATCCATCAGTCTTGTTGGGGCTTTTCCCATACTTACAGAAACTAAATAGGGACAAAAAATCCAAATTATGGGTGTTTAAGGGGTCAGCTTTGGTTTTCGCAGATCAGTACACCTTCCTGCTTATTCAGTAGTTTATTAGCTCTTTCAATTTGGTGTCGAAGTTACAAAAGAAAATCTGACACAGGTACCCATAGGGAATTTGGTCATTCCATAGCTTGTTGTCCTGGAATATAAGTGCCTACAAATAGTAAAGGTCTAGCTCTAAAGATATTACGTTACTATTCCAATGATTATGTTTCCATGTATATATTTACTATTCTAGTTAAACCGACTCATCAAACATATTTAGGTACTAAAGGTACTGACAAAAAATGATCTTACTTATAAAGATGAGAAGAACCTCAGGGCAAATTATTATTTTCTATAAATTCTACGACTTGGTATAATTACATTTAAAATCTACAACTACTCTAATCTAAAACTACATAATTCAATACTTTACCTATACACGTCAACGGTACGCACTTCGCTGACATCTCCGCAAGTGAATGTGATCTGCACGCGTTTCTCTGGCCGAAGATCTACTGACACCAGAGGATCCAGTTTGCCATGCACTCCTACTAGTTCCCAATACCTAAAAGCATTGATTTAGGTAATATGAAATTAATATAGACTACAATATGTATTATGTACCTACCTACTATGATTTTGTGTGTACATGTGTGTAAATAAAATAAAAACTTTCTAAATGAGTCAAACGTTTATCATTCTTGTCCGTCCGCACCCAAATGTCACTTTAGGGCAGAAACGGAAGAATTTAGGAACATACAAAATTATCTACTTTTACGTGTGATATTCCAAATCGGTCGGATGGATGGATTTTAACGATCATCCGTTAGTGCAGTTACTTGTCAATGCTTTTAATTGTTTTTAGACCTAAATCGGGTGTTAGGGAAACAAATATATTTTATTAAAGCTTATTATAGTAAACAGAACCCCTATATGGGCAAATAGTATATAATTCTAAGGCTAAGGTTACACTTTATTGAGGAAAGATTGCTCTTTTGTTTTCACAACGACTTTGTGTGTCAAGATTAAAACGCCACAAGAATTACGTACGCGACAGTCTATCACAATTAAATTGTCATAATACTTTTTACGGTACAACTTGAGTGATATTTTGTGATTATTAACACCTACGTTACGTATTCATTACCTCACAAGTATAGTCATTTAGGTCATCGATACTATTGGTAGAGATATTCGGCCTACATTATTCCTTATTTATACCTTAAGACAATTTCATAAATTGGACGGTATAGGTTTTCCCCAAACACGTAGTGCAATTTCGTTCAAAGTGGTTTGTATAAGCACCTACGAATAAGATTTCGGCGATGCGATAGATTTTATATAGTCTATTAACTATTAAGTAGGTATATGATCCTTTGATTAGTTTTGTTTTCAATGGCTTTTTATCAGTTAAACCGCCAAAGTGTTGCCAACTGCAATTCTCGAAACTTGATACGTACAAGTGTCATTTATAGAGATAGGATATAGTTCGATTTAGATCAAGTATCTGCTGAATTCAGAGCCAGCTGATAGAAGAAGCACTTCCATCCTGCAGAAGACGAAGATGAATCAGAATTACCTACTAGCGCAGAAAAACTGGCGGATAGAATCGCTAGTTTTGGTGTTAAGTGCTTAATATAGTCGCCGGTAACGGTACTTTACCACCCTAATATGTTTAATTTCCAACTTATGTAAGAAAACAAGTGATTTTCACGGCTTATGTTTAAACGTGTTGACAGTCATCTACTTGGACCAAGTGATATATAGGTATAATGAAAGACTAAGACTTACACAGAACAGATATTAAGCATATATAATGAAAAAAGTTCAGATTTCATATTGCTAAAGTAGTACGCAAGATGATCGAGTCCGTGAACCATAATTACCGAGATATTATGTACTAGAGAGGCCACTCAGAGCAAAATGTTCTGTTTTTATTTGAATTTAAACTAAAAAGCGCTGCAGGGCTAGAACAATAATTTGTAGTCAAATCCTACAGTATTAACAAGCAGCGCTCGATCGTTTTTGAGTTGTAGTTTTCCCGCGAGCGTAAGGTCCTAAGCGCCGTGATTTCCATGGCGTTTTTTTCGCATTACAAACTTTTTCTTCGCGATGTCTACTCTATACGCTAGTAATAATAACTCAGTGTAATTACGACGTTTTAACATTTTTTGTTTTAAAGATGCGATAAGATTAGGTACTCACCTATCGGGTCGGTCGGCCTCAGCCTTTTCCATATAATATCTGATGAAGGCCCGTTCAGCTGCATCTCTCTCTTCTATCGGCACGGCTCCTCCACCATTTAAGGTTCTTACGTGTGGCAATCGTGCGACTAGCAACAGCCGTCGCTCGTGTTCCGTCGATTCGAACCGCTCCCATAATGGCCAGCCCTGAAAAATTCGAATGTGAAATAGAGTAACATACAAAAAAAAATTGACATGTCGAGCAATTTTAAACTAACCGTCCACGACAGACGCGACGCGGCGACGACGGGTCAGTCGGAAGTTCAAAATTATTGTTACGTCATCGGACGCGATAGTTTGGCTACCCTTCGTATGTCCTGGTCTGTCAAAAATACAGACCGTTGGACCCCTTTTATTGTTTGTGTAATGCCTAGTTTAGTTCGTAAAGTTTCTACGAAAAGTTAATTACTGCATCTAGATTGAGAATAAATTCTTCAATTACTTCCGACGAATATGTAAAAAACTAGATTCGCAGAAAATACAACACCAGAAAAGTATGAAGCCTGCCTCAACAGCACGAGGGTTGCCGGAATCATGAATTCTAAGTCATCCAGCCATCAGTTTATGTTCAAAGGTTATGAAGTAAATATAAAGAACATTGTATCGCTGTGAGTAAACAAGTTACTGAAGAGATACAATATGTACCTACATTATACTACGCATATATAACCAGCTCTTCAGAACGGATCATGACATCATATATTCAAATGGAACGCCGAGTAATAGGTAGTTGGTATACTTTATGGATCTTCATATATATTTTACTTTGATACGTACTTATGAAAGGAAATATTGGAAAAGTTTGAGTCTATTTAGGTATAATATTATGATGCAAAATTTTCAACTATTACCGGTAGACTTAATACCTATAATAACAATATTGTGTAAAAAGTAAAAATTATAACTGCAGTCGTAAGTCAGTAAGGAATAAATGCTGCAGAAAGTCGCAGTAGCAAAAAAACCAAGACAGGTCTTGGTTTTTTGCAGGGTACGCAATGGATCTGCTAACACTAGAGGTTGTGGTAACAGTTTATCGTCAGACGTAGACTTCATTGAAGCCATAGTACTATGACACGAACTAAGAGAATCACATGCCTTGCATACAGCTGCTTTTCATTTGAGATCAACACAGACAAAATAAAATATGGATTTAGGTAATCTAAAATATTAGGATCGTAAGGAATCCATTCCAAACCAGTGGGTTTAATATTTGACTTCTACTGTTAGAACTAAGTCTACGAACTGAGTAGCTGAAAAATATAATCGATTTTGCCGCCCTTTAAGCTTATCGCAACCCATAAACAGTTACGAGCTGAATGGTTTGAAATGTTTACGAAAGTAATGTTTCATACTAAGGTAGGTACAGTCACAGTATATGTATATATTATGTGGTACAGTACAGTATTATTAACTAATATATTTTAGTTAGTAGAACAGCAAAAACAATCACGAAGTCACGACTGGAGAACTAAAGGATCATTGCATGAGATATAAAGTCGTAGATTTCAATTGAATTGGTTTTTGTTCGTCTCAAGGTTCGCCAAGGATCAAGACAAGTTTCCTTATAGGACGTATCTTCACGGACGTTAGTTCGTTGTACAATCGTTGAATTATGGACATTGATTTTTTTTATAGATATCTATGTTTTATGTAGGAGCTATTTCATTAAAGATTCTATATCCCTACCAATACCACATGGACGTTTTCGAGAAAAATACAATTAAAGACATGGTAGTTTTTTAGTGTTAACATGTTTTGTAAGGATATTAGCATTCTAGAAACTACAAGTTATAGAGGAAAGTGGCATCTCACCACAAACCCACAACTTTTAGCATAATCAATTAAACCCAGCAATTGAATATTAGTCATTATTACTTTAATAATAAAGCCTAAAATGACTAACACAAGCTCATATTCGCATTACATACAAAATGAGATCTAATAGTTTAGGACTTTGGGTCTAGATTTCTATTAATTTAACATTCCTTTGTTCTCCCTGTATAAGATCATGATCGTGCATTCAACCTCGCTGGGCTGTTTTACCTAAAAACGGAAGGCGGAATCAGAATCAGTTTTGCATGCCTGAATCCCATTGGAATATATATATGTTGTTGCCGCATGTTTGTGCCCTTTTTAAGAACATTAGTGGTTGAGATTAATGTGTAGGCATGACTGTAAATAATAAAGAAAGAGATTCGTGTGAAGATTTGAAATAAAAAGAATAACTTGACAGATCTCACACACGGCTCTCATCCTAAACTAGGCAGAGCCTGGACTATGGTAACCAGATTACATATACATATTATAGATAAATTACACCTAGACGCAGAACAAATGATCATGCTCATCACACAATAATTATTTGTCCTGAGTGGGAATCGAAACCCACGACTTCTGGCTCAGCAGCCAGGATCAATGACCAACAGGTCAGTCGAAACAAGCTTCTAATAGGTGTTTTTTGCTCTTCGTCGAGATGTACAAACAAAGAGTTATTTCTATTGTAAAGAATTTACGCCGTTACACGTGTTTCTAATCTATTCAGGTTCTTCATAAGATACGCTTACAACTGTTTTATCTTTAAACCGTTCGTTTTAGTAATAGGAAAATAACTTAAGCACTAGAAAACAGCCCGCACTCGAAAAAACCGAGTAACTATAAAAGATTCACATCATTGTCATGTATTAAACACTGGACATGAGGAACAAAAAAATCTAGTGCGCACCCTCCCTAACTGGTTGACTAACAGTTGACTACCCACGCAGTCTCACACTTAAACCGTTCCAAAATTAAATAAACGGTAATAATTTTTAAGTTCCGTTCCAATCGGTAATAGCTCCGTTCTGAATCATTAAATTTACCGTATCGATTTTATTAGCCCACAAATACATACGGATAAGTAGGTGTGTAGAGTCATGTAGATCTATGCATTTTTTAAGTTTTACCGTATCGTTGACAAAATCATTTTTTTAAATACTTTTTTATTTTAATGGTCTGAATAAAAGTCAATGCACACAAAGACCCCAGAATTTGAACAAATTTAAACTAAGTAGGTACTAAAAATATTAAGGTACCTAAGTACTGCTTGGGGCAATTAAGTAATAACATGGTCTTGACAAGTATATAATCAAAGCACGTGGTTAAACAATTGCTCTACTAGGCAAAAGAACAGTTTCCTTTGTTATAGAAGAACACATTGAAATCTATTTTACAACCGTCCTCCGCGTAAGACTGTTTGCTACCTACCTACTAAACATATTAAAGCTCAAATTACTAAGAATTAAAATTCTCCTAAGATTAATTAAAGAATTAGCCACACCAATAAAAACTATCAGTAATATTTTCTTATGATGTTTTCTTTAATGTATTAATACTAAATCAATTTAAAGTTTATAAACATAACACTATTGTGAAGCCGCAAACATAAAGAAACACTGTTTCAGTCGACGCTTATAAATACATAAATAATTAATATAATGGAATTAATGTGAGATATCGCGATCTAGCGTATGTAACGTACGTAATAAACAAAGAACTAGGAAATATTTCGTACCGACATATCTTACGCACTGACATATTTGCGACGTACAGTAGGTGCATTAGCTGTATATACCTGCTCTTAGACTTAGTTACGTTTCACACACCTTGGAAAGTATGTGTCTAGATGAACTACATTGTAAGTTAAAAACAAAGGAATGCTGATGATGATCCAGTATCTTTCCTTCCTTTGCACAGTGACAGTTATCAAGATATCCAGATTTAGTTAGCTCAACAATTAAAAATGAAAGAAAAACAAGTTTTTTGTCTGAGCTGGCCTGGAACTTAGGCGGTAAGTGATGATGACATTGTGTCATTTCAATTAGATTTCTAAAAAAGAACTGTAAACTGACATTGCAGAAGTACGAGTAAAACAGCCAACAACACACAAAAGACCATGCATAAATCCGATACTGGCCGTCATAAATATAGAGAATTGACGTCATATTATTTTAAAATTTTTAGTTAATAAATTGTGTGCTTACGATATTATATTCTTTTATAATAATAACTGTTTCAGCATAATAGAAATAAATGTTACATTTTTCATCTGTAAACATGCACACAGATGCAATGAAAATAAAAATACAATTGTAGTGGTTCAGGTTACGGTACGGTACATTTGGAATAACTACAGCTAAGATTTAGGTTCCGTGGGCTTGTACATTACGAACACTACACTGGAAGTGGCCTAACACAATGCACTGTTTGCTTCACCCGTGACCTTGACCAGTAACGAATGGAAAGGATGGCAAGTCCTTCACAATTACCGAGTCTTGGGTGATTCTTCATCCTTTTTCTTTCCGGGATACACAAAAATCTTCATAAGTTGAAATACTACTAACATATGTTATACTAGCAGCGACCCGCGGTTTCACCCGCGTAAGTCCCGATCCCGAAGGAATATCGGGATAAAAAGTAGCCTATGCGTTAATCCAGGTCTCCAGCTATCTACATACCAAGTTTCATTGCAATCGGTTGTGGTTTTTGCGTCAAAGAGTAACAAACACCCATCCATCCATCCAAACTTTCACATTTATAATATTAATGGGATAGTATTTTATGAAAATTACCAACGATGAATTAAGGAGAACAATGACGCAGAATAATGAAGAACTATAAAGAAGGAATACTTATTCACCTTTCGCAATTCTTTTCGAAAACCGTGTGAGGTTTAGTCTATTTCAAATGTAATGTTGGCTAAGACCTCTTGCAGATTGAAGTTCGTTTCATTTTAAAATCGAAACGGTACCTTGTAGAAGTTTTTTTAATTATATTCTATGTTCAGTAATGTCATGTCAGTCATGATTGAGATAGACACAGTTTCGATGAGTTGATTCCATTTATCTCAACTTTGTTGTATTTCGAAAATACTAGTCTACCGCTTCAGTTTTGATCCTTTTTAAGAAAACTAGCCTTTGTTCTTTTTCAGGTCCAAGGGCTAATTCTTTGACCAATTGCATTACAATCCGTTCAGAGGCTTAGTCCGTGACATTTCACGACGAACAGACAAACAGAATTACTTTCACATTTACAATAGTAATATGGATTCTACAGCCAAGGTTTCATGGACGGGGACGTTAAAATTACGTCATCACCATCGGGCGCTGTCCAGTCTAGACTAATGTTTGAGAATTTGTGCCATTATTATTAAAAGTAATTTACCATTTGCGTCAAGGTTTCACATTTGGTAGATGTAGGGCTGCCATCCGTCCGGGATTCCCCGGATTTGTCGTACTTTAGAGGGCGTCTGAGGAGCGCCCGGGCGGGGTTTTCAAAAAGTGTCCGGGTAAAACCCGGACACTGTGCCAAGGGACAATATTAGATGAAATATGTTACAAATAATTTTTAGATGAATCGGCGTTTTTTCAAAGGTGTCCGGGAAAGAATCTCGATTTCACCCATGTGTCCGGGAAAGAATCTCGATTTCACCCATGTGTCCGGGTTTTTTTTAAGTTTCTGTCCGGCGTTGGCAATTTAAGTGATGGCAGCCCTAGGTAGATGTCATCGTCTTACCCTGTCGTTCTTCTAGTTTCGAATTTCGAAATAACGAGTTTAGGCAATCTGAACGCCTACTGGATATCACAAAAATAGTTATTGCCATAAAAATCAATGTAAGTAAGATATACTTAATGTTACTTAATTGGTTAAGTAATTTTATATAAATAATTCCAAAATGCCGTTATAAGTGCGCATTACAAAAGCCGCTATTAAAATGCAGGTTGTGATTAGTACATAATTTGGTAAGAAATTTACCGTCTTATTTAATTATTATTGCCATATTATTACTAGACATGCTTCGCAGTTGTACCTTTGTCACAGAATTTTAGTAGTAGTAGACAATGGAATCGTAATTTCTGAGATAACTGCGTCAAACAACTTCGTGATTTTAGAGTGTGATCAAAACCGTGCTATTATATGTAGAAGAAAATAGATCATCATCTCATACTTACTCAGAACAGGCATTTAAGGTATAGGGGGGGGGGGGACAGTGGGTACCTGTGAATCACTTTTGACACACAATCGAACTTATGCAGTTACAAGTCTTTTTTCTACAATGAAATTGTAGGAAGAGTATTATATCTTTAAAGAAAAAGGCATTTCTTGACGAATAATACATAAATTTACAAGATATATAGCCTTTGAAACAAAAGTTGGGACTAGATCCCCTGTGACCCAGCACTGGGTCACTTTGGATCGGTGCCGGGATGAGTGGATCAGTTGGGTTGATGGTTATTTGTAAGATAAAAGAGTCTTTCATCGAATATTCTAAACAGTCCTACGACAGTTTGTAAAGATTACATACATTGTAACTTTTAAATTTGCCTCTCTTAGAATGCAACATATAATATAATCGTAAACTTTTAATTAGTACATCATGATATAAAATTTACACAATAACATTATGATATTAAAATTACCGAGACACAAAATAAAAGCAAAAAAACTTTTTAGTAACCTATATCATTATGATAATCCTTTCAACTTAAAATCAAATTTATACCAAACAACTGTAAGTGTTAATTATTATAAGAAAAGTCAATATCGAAGAAGCAGCTCTTGTAGTATTTGGCTCGTTTGGCATATATGGAAGTTACAGTGTATCTCTGATTCATTGTATCTACCCTAAATTAAAATGATTAATTGTGACCCAATGATGGTTATTGAAAAAATGCCCATAGAAAAAAACTGACTTGTTAAAACAATATACTTTACATTTATGTACAAGATGTACCATTAAACCGTAGAGGTACCGTAAGCATTAAACATCAAACCAAATGTCCAGAAACTCATTTAAATAAAATACAATATTTGAAACGGGTAAAAAACTTTCGTTCTTGCCTATTAGAAGGAACGTCACAGCACGTTCTCCCGCTCTAATACGATGGCATCAATTGGCTGGGCTGAAGGAGGTATTTAGAACACCCTGGCGTGCACACAGTATATTAGAAGCTATAGCTTACGACTATATGACTCGCCGTACCCCGTGATCCACTGTTACCAACTATATCTGCCAGTTTCTAAATTCATTGTAAGGGCTACTCGATCAATTATATACTAGGTACGTTTACGTTACTTGATTACTTAACAAGATTCGTCCCATTCAATTTCAAAATGATAGTAAATGTTGCCTCATGTAGCCCTTAGCTTTATTTTATTATTACTTACTTTAACACATACTCAAATTTTAAAAATGTCATGCATGTTTAACAATAATCTCTTCCAGTTAAAGAATACCTTAAAAAAGAAAGTGAGTAGGTATCTATAGTACGTATACGAATAACGAAATAATTGTAATTAAGATATCGCGTGTAAAGAACCACTTAATAACTCCTTTGGGTAGTGGAAAAGATGACTAAAGTATAAAATTATAAGAGGGCGTGGTCGCTCACTATTAGGAATACCTACTGGTTCTCAAATACGATGACTTTCAGAGGGTGAAGGCCAAACTGTGACCCACTCAATATATAATAATCCCTCAACAAAGATCAGCTCAGTTGGTTCCGCATTACCGTGTTACCACATCCGTAATGCGTAACCTTCCGTTGGCACGAATTGGTACTTCGCCACGTGTTTTGCATTTACAGGAATAATTTTCAGAATAAATTCGGCAATTGTAAAAATCATAAACGTTACTTTGTGGCCTGTATAAGAAAGGATTATGTAATTAGTAGTTGCTAAAGGAAACCTAATCTATTGCGTGCTTAAGGAAACTAGCAAGCCTGCTCTTTTGGTACAAAAAAAACTTTTGATTAAAATATCAGTTTATCCGTAACAACAAAATTAGCTTCTTATTTTTATAATTTTGTTTTAGGTAAACAAGCACATAGCCTCCCTGGTAAGAGGCTACTGGTCACGGCCAACGTAAGACAGGCTTTGTCCGGAAAAAGCCCTGACCTTATTCACGAGAATGAATTTTGGTTTCCATCTTTTGTAGGGTGGATCCTGCTCCCAAAATATTCGAATAGTATTATAGGCTCTGGCGCTTATTTGAGTTTTTGAATATTTAATGTTTATTTTCAAATTTAACATTTCACTGATTTATACACAAATACTATTATTATTATCTAGGCCCGTATTTGAATAATACATATGGTCATCATTTTTGGGTTTAACATTTCCCTGATTTCTTTTCTAGGTAGTCGTAAAATTTCGAGTTTTTAGCATAAACAATGTGTAACAATCTGATAAAAAGTAACTAATTTTTACAAACTTTCAAGTTAATTTTATAGCAAAGCTCCTATTGTTTAAACTCAAACCCTTGTCTAGGAGTGAAACATCCTAATATCCTTATAAATATTATCGCCATTAAGTCCCGAGTTACATGTCTAATATAAACATCTGAAATTATGAAAAGTAAATGAGTCTACTGCAGTGTTTTATCTTTTAAGACATTCCTCTTTCTTCTGCCCCTGTTAATACATTTTCTACACCAACAGCAACTAATCATCCCGTTATTCTATTCTGTTTTCAAGTAGGTCAAAGGATGAACGTTGTCAGTAGATAGAGGTGGCTGGCTACATGTCTTATACACAAAGGAATTTAAAGTATGGATCGTATCGGGGTGTTGACCTACAACCAATAGTTCGTGTGTCGCACGTAATACATTCATAGGTCACGACAACGACGCTGCCCTATACACTTTTACCATAAGCTGTTTGTTGAATCGTAGAGTATTATTTATTTTGTCTATTGATACTAAAACTGTCCGATTTAATAAAATACCCAGGTGTATACTTAGGTACAGTTTCACACCACGACGGCCACTGTATACAAAATCATCTTCCGCAAACTAGTGCGTACATATAACTTAATTTTTTTGTGTTATGTTAAATAGAATTTAATATGTATTTCTTTGTTCATAACCGACGAAAAAAAGAAGGTTCTCAATTCGACCGTATTTATATTTTTGTGATGAGACCTCCGAGCTGTTTGCATCCTCCTTCTATTGGAATGAAAACTCCTTGAAAAGACACAGAGGTCTTGGCTTGTGGCGCCTTACTCGAATTTAGAATAATTCAAAAATAGTAGTTAAAACTTAGAAGATTAAAACTGGAAGAAAAGATGACGCTCGTGTCTTTTTAACTACCTCCTCCTCCCAACTCCGTGTCTTTTGAAGGAGTTTTCATTCCAATAGAAGGAGGATGCAAACAGCGGGGAGGTCTCATCACAACATGCGTGCAATGTCCGGGGGGGGTATTCTGGTTTCCGGGACTTTAGGGTCGCTAGCGAGGGGAAAAGAATTAAAAGATTAGGCAAACACCACTGCCATTATAATGTACATTTAAAATTTAGATAATTATTAATCAGTTTTTTCGTCGGTTTAATTTTTTGTTAAAAAGATTTTTTACTTATATGTATGTCCTTTTTCAGGGACTCGCTTTGTCTGTTTAGTACATTGTAGTGCGAGTTATCTATTAAGTCCGTGTTTACTGTAACCTAGTATAATAAATATAGATAGTCTATCTTTGGGTTTTGTGGTTATCTTGTTTTACACAATGATAAAATTTATTTACACTTAAAGCTGACCGTACGATATTCATTTGTAGCAATTGGGTACCCTTAAAGCATTTCTCTTTATTTCACTCTAGAGGAAAGCACTGGGTTGTTTTAAGTGTTTGCAACCATCTATCTAATATAATATAAAATATAAGTTCTGTTGATTTACGTAAAGATGTACTAAACGGGCAATATTTTTACTGCAAAGTATTGCTACAATATAGTTGCCGGAAACATCGGTAGCATAATATACGACAATATTTTGAGTGTAGTCCGGCCGTGCAGCCACACAGTATGGTCGATGAATTTTTATATGTTGACGGCATGTTGCAGGGCTATCGCATGGGTAAATAGGTACCGAGATATTGCCCGGCCAGCTCTATTGTTGTTTCGTTATGTGGCATAGGACAGGTGCATCTCTTCCTATGACATGAAGGTTGCCGTGAGTTCGACGCCGCGATATTCTTCGCGGATGGTTACGTCAGCCATTGTTGCCTGACTCTGTAGCCTGCGTACAAGACAAATTGCCGAGATTTATATTTTGCAGACAATCTGCATCAAAATGTTTTTGTGATGGATATAAACGCACCTTTACTTACATACCCATGAATTGAAATATAACCTGTTCCGTACGAGAGTTAAATACGCATTAAAGCGTTTTGGTCAACATGTTTTCTAATCAGATTCTAAATAGAAATACCAACATATTTAATGCACTCTACGCACGGGTAACCAAATAAGAAAACTGTTCGGAGCAAAATAATATTATTGCACGTGAATTTTTGGGTCAATCCATGACCTAAATACGCTCTTCTACTGAAGTTCTCGGATCCATACATTTTCTAGTCACTACGCTCACACACATGAGAGAACGGAAACGATTAAAACTATTACTTGATATACATGTGATAAAGTAAAATTGAAAGAAAAAAGCGGTTGAGGAAGAAGAAATGTATGTAGAATATTGAAAAGTTACCTTCAAGTATTATGGTGTGAGAAAACAAATTCTAATTTATTAATTAATACTTCCGATAACCAAAATATATCATTGAGATTTACAATTTAGATTAGATTCATTATTAAGATTATATACAGAAGATTTACATTAAGGAGAGGGTTACATATTAACCAGTGGAAGTAAATAAAGGGCAAGAACTGAGAAGAGGCGCAAAAGGCGTGGGTTTAAGATATGAAAGACTCATTTTAACGGTTGTCGGAATATGAATCATTGCTTTATTGTACACACGTGGCAGGTAATGTCCATTTAAGATAAGAACGTAGCAGCAGAAAAAAGTAATGGAAATGAAACAATGTTGATAAGGTAGTTAGTGCTTTGTTTTTGGTTGTAGTGGGAATTATATATTTTTTTAAATACTCGCAAAGTGGTTTATAAATTAAATGATGTCTCATAGGTTTTTAAACTGTCGCCGACATTATTCATATTGCATATCAATTATATATTATGTTTCATGTCAACAGCTTTCACTGATCTTACTAGTGAGCATGCGGTGGGTGACAGTGAAAAAATGCCTTAAAAAAATTGTATTTAATATGAATCGCTTCTTGAAATTGAACACCCCAAACTCCCCCTTCGAAACAAGTTTACGAAGCGGACAAAGAACATGATAAGTGAATCGGTTTAAAAAATTAAAGCAACCTAAATTTATTTTTTTACATCATTCTTTGAAGCTAACCTACTTGTGGTTTTCATTCATTGCCAGTTTAGAACAAAAAATAGTCGTTTTATTACAACAGAGCTTGGAATACAGATGTGTTATTTTCAACAACATCGTGAACTGAACACAGAAGGCCACACTCCAATTTAAATTGAACATAGCTCTTGGCTTTGAGGCAGACATTTGCACAACGTCAAATAACTTTGCTTACACTTCGCTTAACATCGTGAGTATAAGTTATTGAGATTATTTGAGATATCTTGCGAAGCGGAGGTGCTATGCCAAATCACACGAATGTTATGAAACATTACAAAATATCTAAAGTTAGAAAGCCTTGCAAAATATTTAACAGATTAGGTTACTACTTGATTATATACCTACCTATCTTCAAAGTCATTAATTACGACTGAATGTATTTCCTGAAAATTTACAATTAAGTTTGTGTGATGTTTAAGGTACTTGAAGGTCTTCAAGTGAAGTGTTACGAAAGAGCAATTTTGTTTCCGAATTCACGTTTACTGGAGCTTAAGATATTGTTTTATGGACAAAATTAAATCATAATATTAAATAGCTTTGCTAGTATTTAAATAGGTTGCTGCTTGTTTATTGCGTAGCCTTAAATTTACATTATGACGAAACTAAATGCAGTTAATAATTCTGCAGTCTATTTTATTATACACATATGTACAACATTATACACTTAACGTAAGTAAGCGAAGCGATAATACAAAGCAAGCGAATGAATAGGTGTTGTTGCTTTGCTTATCATATCTTGTACTGATAATCTAAAATTAGATAATATTCGATATTCAAGAAACCGGTTTATTTATGGCGCAATTTAAAACTCCACATAATGGAAAGTAATTTCTACCACAGAATACATAATAGTACCATTGCAGTTAAAATACGTATAAAAATACTTAATACTTGAACTAGAGTGTTATTTAGCGCCAGGATGCAAGAGATACAGGGGGTGTCAGATGTCAAATAAGCACCAATCCAAGTGTAGGAAAACACGCATTTATATGTATACTGATCAAGTGCATTGGTAAGACAACACTGAAAGATAAAAACGAATGTAATCTTAAACCTGCATGTGGAAATATCAGATAGAATACAGCAAAAAGCCTAAGAAACTACCGATGGAGGGGTTAACAAGAATAATAGTAATGTGAGACCCACGTGGCTAGTATTATTTTTTAAGAAAAAAAAAGATAGAAGTTAAATTAGGAATGAAGTTGAAGACGAAATAAAATCTGCAGGAGACGACTATTAAATAGGTAATATAAAATAAGAATAAAACGTTTACAATAAAACAGTATAACAAACCTGACTTTTACTCCTGAAATAAACTTAGTGACAAAGACAAAATAAAGGATGCGTGGTATGTTTCATGAATGTGAACAAAAACAGGTGGTCCTGACTTTCTGCTATATTATATGAAAGCACCAACACCAATAAGGCTTTTCAACGAAGATATCAACCATAAAGGGCAGAACAACTTGATAAAAAAACACTGAATGTCAAAACAAGAACGTCTTGCATTCAGCTGTTAAAAAGTGAACGACCGACCCAATCGATACATTTTTTGTATGAATCATTGCAAACTCCTTTAGGTACCTTACCTTAAGTGTTTGTCCTTTATTGGGTTCGCTGCAGTTCAAACTTCACGTTTTTATTAGTACTTAAATTATATATCATCAAGTCATCGCTGGATAAGCCTCTCATTTTGATGTACTTCAACAAAATTAGTACTTCATTGTATAAAGAAGAATCGTTCTTATTTCCATTATGACGTAGCGTTTCGATAACGTTAAAACATAAAATAAGTATAGAGAAATCAAAATAACACACCTATACGAATAATTTTAAATTTAAATATTATTAATATTAGCCGTTAGACGTCATTTACAGATATTCAAGTAATAATAGAAAGGATCCGTTGAAATCTCGGTCACAGCACAGGAGAAATGTTACATTTTTGTTGGTTGGTTATAAAGCTATTGTGTGTGCATTCATTATGAAATATTTCAAACCTACGCAATGTGATATGCTGTTTTTTTTACACGGTTATTGCTCTTAATTTTCTAACACTTGTGAACGTTGCACTGTGGAGTTCTGTGAAATTGGTTTTGAAAATATTTCTACGTAAATAGCACTAACAATTCCGTGGGATACCGCTACCTTAACTTCTTATTAGAATTAGGATTTAAATATAATTTCAGCATTAAAATAACTAAATCTACTATGATTTTCGTTCGATCGAATACGATGAAAATACTAAAATATGGGCCAAGGTAAATATTTCAAAACGATTGTGGCTCGTAATAATTATAACACTAACATATTACGATGTTTGAAATTTACATACAATTGTACCAAGCGCGTGAACTATTACGCTTCACAAATTTAACGCATTTTACGTGTAACGAAACAAACAGACACTTTCATATTCTTTGTCGCGTGACGGTCACTTATAAAAGTCAATTTCTCGAATATTGGTCATATAAAAATAGTTTTAATCATTACTTCAATACGGGTAGTATTTGTTTGACAATATTATTGTCTATGATTAACAATTTGCGTAACAAAGTACGTGACTGCGCAGTGTTATACACAAAGAGATAAACGCTAGGACAACTTGCAAATTTAGTTTCTGCGCAACCTTGAACTTGGCAATACAAAGCCTAGTAGTAGTAGATTTACGCATATTTTCGGCGTGGTAAATAAAAACAATTGACATAAAGGGAATGATAAGAAGCCTATACTACACTGTCTATACTAAAAGTCAAATATAAATATATGTTGACAAATTATAAGCCGTGATAAATTCAAATTAATCAATAATCACCAGTAACGCTAAAGCATTGGCGAAATCCAAGGCTAATGCTATAAAATCTCCCTCAACGCCTCCCGGTCGAGTCCGGAGCGAGGACATGACGAAATAACGCGTGCCTGTAGATCGGCGGCACATTGGTATAGTTACACAACACACGTCAAATAGGCCGCCACTATATCTGGAAGACCTTCACCCGCATTACACCAGTCTCCCCAGCTCCCGAGGGGCATTACACGGATAATTTAAACCTACACTTTTCAGCAACGTAACACACGCCAATGTCCTATATCACATTTAGATCAGTATAGCGTTGTTGGGCTGGGCCAGGCGCCGGCAAAAATGTTGGCAGACGCTAGATGATTATCCGATGCCAAGTGCAGTACAGCCTAACATTTTACATTAAATTGAATGAAGTTTACAGTTTTCTTCGCTAACACCTGTTGCAGTAGCGAGACTTTCGAAATAACGTATTAACTATGTATCTATTAACAAATTCCAGCTAGTATGTGTGCCTAGAATACCGTTTACATTTCCGGCCATGTGTATAATCCAGCATTGGCCAGGTCAGTATTCGCAAACATTATAGACTACCTGCTTTGAATACACAATGGAATAAACAGATGTTCTGATTGATAGCTCACCTGTACTCGCAAACTCTTAAGCGCGGGGAACTGTGCCAGTCGATCCACTTCATCCCACGTCGCTAAGCCCGTATTATTCAGATTTAGGAACCGGAGGTGTCTGCAATACGAGTTAATATCTATGATCCGATAATATCAGTTGACCGCTCTTTACATTATATTCCGAAGATCAACAGGTCAAGGGCAATAGATACATTAACCTATTGATATATGTTTCTATTATTATTGTTACGGAAAGATCATAAAGTATATATTTTGTATTTATACTCACGGGAAGGCATCGTGGCTCTTTTTATTTCCATTACAGTCACCACATTTTTCACACGGATCTGGCTCCAAAGTAGTTATAGGACAGTCGTTGACCAATAGCGTTTCTAAATTCGGGAAGGCGTAGCCAAGTTTAGAGATCTCTCGCCAACTGCTGACATGGTTTCCAGAGAAATGAAGTTTCTTTAGCTGCTCGTGTACAGGTTCAGTCACATCGACGTTCAGCCGAGAACACGAACCACACTGGTCATTCTTGTCGATCTCTTGTCCACTTAGGTCAACGTAAGAATACTCGTTAAGGCTCAAATGCAACTCCTCCAGAGCTGGTAGAGCTTTGAGTAAGCCATGGACGCTTGGCCATCTGACATAAGTAGAATTCAGAATAAGATGACTCAGACTGTCCCATCGCGGTTGTAATGCTTGTGCTGCTTGAATTTGGGCTGATAAGCGGTTGAAGCTTAAGTTTAGAAACCTTACTCTCGGCGTCTGCTCTAGTATTGCGAAAACCTAAAAGCAAAACTTCATAAACCAGTTGCCGTAATAGCAAAGTCTGTGCCGCCACATTATAAAGGAGAGTACACATTACGGGCATGGTAACAGCCGCCTTCTGTAACCAATAATTGCTGCAGTTTGTCATAACTGTGGAAGCGCTGCCCTTATTGCGACAGGCTTGTTTGTCGTAACCATAATTAAAAGAAAACTTGCCTTTGGGCTGGAAATGGATGAATATTACTTACATGTTCCCATTCCGTTAGTTTATTATTAGCTAGGTCGAGTTCGACAACATCTGCGCATTTATCGGCGAGGGCACAGGCGTCACCTGCGCAGTCGATGTCGCAGTCATTGAGCACCAATAGGGTAGGCACGCTGAGTCTCGGGGAACGTTTGGGAACGAATATGGCTACCGGTATGTCATCAATGGGAGGGTTTATTTCACCCTTAGCGCCGTATTTGCGCTCAAGAGCTTCTAGGAGCGACGGCATTTTGGATTGCACCTTTTAATCTTGTGCACCTGTAACAAAAGAACAAATCATATTCAATTACGCATGTAAATATATTATATACTTTGAATGTTTTTATTCGTTCTGTTTTACAACTTACAACATC
The DNA here is from genome assembly GCA_963859945.1 of Euplagia quadripunctaria. NCBI lineage: Eukaryota > Metazoa > Arthropoda > Insecta > Lepidoptera > Erebidae > Euplagia > Euplagia quadripunctaria. The sequence goes on along the minus strand of OY982573.1, from coordinate 16,601,156 downwards.
GATTGCAATTACTTCTTTCAATGCCAATAGGTCAACGGTATTGAGATGAACTTGATTGGGGCAAGCCATAAAAATACAATCAATGTCTAATGTCGTTTCATTATATTTTAGATTGGCTACCAATGAAGAACGTTAAGTTTTGATGGCATTTGCACAATCGATGGCATCAAAGTCTTCAATTGAAACTGATTAATTGGCGAATAATAATGAGCGGGGTTTCCTTCTCGCTTGAACTCCTGCGCAACTGACTAAATAAATACACACTACGTAAAGCAATAAACCAACAGACCGGAATATTTTCTCAAGGACTTACATGAGCAGCAAACGTTTAATATTCATTCGGTTATCTGTTTAATTCATAAGTGTTATCGTTTCGTCGTTTCCTCTTTATCGCAAGTATATCATTGTAAGTAAGTCTCTTTAAGAAGCTCTACTTAGCGCGAAAATAAAAAATAAAATGGAGGAAGGCTATCTTAGCATGTTATTTTAACTGCTAATTGTACGCAGTGCTTCCCTGATGTTTGTGGAACACAGATAGCGAGAATTATCTTATTAAGAATTAGGGAGTAGGTAGATGGTAACTAGCAGTCTACCGTGCAGATAAATATCTTATGAAAGTTTTATCATGTTCTTTTTTAAGAATACTTGTATTATTCATTGCTGAATAGATTTCCATAATACCAGGTATTGCACACGTTGTGGCTGATATAGCGATAAACCACAGCTTATCGGTTAGGTAGTTTAACACGTTTCTAATGAGCCGATTTTTTTATTACATATATGAAGTTATATATATATATATATACATTTTTTATATATTATATGGATCAGAGATAGGGACTACTCGGTATACTCGCTTCCTGCGGCGAATATGCTGCCGAAGCGATCTTATCTGCATCTTGACACCTCGTTTTTCCAAGATATTTTTTACAAATGGTAAATTGGTAAATGAATCAAATTTACCCACATAGGTACTTTGTCATTGGGAATTTGACCAGTTTTATTTAAGAGAATTTTATTTTCTGTGGTGAAATGGTGGCTTCGATCAAAAATTCTTTCCGGCGTTCCGTGTAGGCATAGGTATTTTATTGTTTTCGTAACTCTTCTTTCAGCAATAAGACAAGAAGAGACTTAGGTAATATCTTCTAGAAATACGATTAATGTGTGTTTTAGGACCTTGACACCATCTTCTCAACGATCTTACAACTTAAGAAAAATAAAAATTTGGCTCACAAGGTAATCAATTGATAACAAATGAAATGATTCGAAATCATTCCAACAGATAACTGATCTGATATAAAAAAGGCATATAAAGGAACGAAAGACTTTTTTTAACATTTATATTTGCATAAGTATATAAATGTTAACATTTATGTATAATAACTAATAAGGTTCCCGGTCGCCGTCATCTATCAATTAACTACAACATTTGTGATCTTCGACAATCAAACTCGCTATCTTGTTTGCTGATATTCATTATGTTTAGTGCGATTGAATAAAATCATTAAGGTTTGACTTGAATAGTACTTGTCGAGAATCATTCATGCGAATGCGTATCAAAATTATGGTCCATTGATTGCTACAGATATTGAATGTTAAAATTCGCGTTTCAGTGAGGCTTAAAATGACAAATCCAAAAGTTACTCCAATGAGTAAATCTAATAATTGCGTTTTGTTCTAGCGGAACTTCTTTGTAATTGCAAAACTATAGCTCTATAATTGAGTGTTAAACTATAGCTGATATCGCGCTGATATTATTTTTTGCGCACGTCTGATTAAAAATATATACATAAACAATGTCGTTATGGATTACGTAACATTACGTTCTGAGTAAATACAATGATTTCGGATCCAGCCGAGTTAGGCCGGTTTAAAAAAATTAAACATAACTTATTATCATTTGTGGAACAAAGGAATATGCTGGAGTATATTCCTTTGTAAATACCATTTACCATAATAATATGCTAGGGGACATCTCATGGCAGATTTCTTTGAAGAAACTATGAAGATGTGGTGGTAATGTCGTAAATCAATGTGATTCTGACTGGTTATTTTGGTTAGTTGTTTTTAGAAAAGTTCATTTTGCAAGAAAATAAAACCTTAGGAACAATATTAGAAGGGACATTGCTCAACATCACGGGTCCGTTACTAAGTGCCTTCGTGTTTCATGACTGTCAGCAAGGTCGAGTTCAAATGTGCATTTAAACTTAATTAGTTTGGAGTCTTACAATGGCGGACTGGAAACGCCACTTAGCTTGATAACGGTACTTGCTGAGGACAAACTGCTGATTTCACATTAAATGTTTGTGATTTCTTAAATTATAAAATGATTGCGGTTACTGGTTTTACTCTTTGAACCCTTTCCTTCTTTTTTTTCATCTAATCTGAGACTATGGTTTTGCATAGAAATTATCGGATAAATCAAAATTATTACAAGATAGCTAATTTTGTCTCTTTCTACAGAGTGGTGTTTTAAGGAGGATAGGTGGGTATATCACTGTCAATTGGTGTGAATATAACAAAGAGAATTTTTTTCTACAGTTCCATCATAAAATATGATATTTTGATGAAAAAATTATTGAAGGAACGGTGGGTACCGTATCTCCGATACATAGGGAAGATCTTTCGATTAAGCTATGTGATTTGATTATGCCAGGCCAGCTGCGGCCAAACGCTTAATGTTGGCATATAATCGTTTCAGTGTGTAAACTTACCTTACACGATGTAGGATTAATAGTTAAAAAGCAGTTCCCTTTGTCTTAGATGTCACGTGTGAAGTGTAAATGGCAATGTAATAATATGCTTCCATGGGCGGAAGAATGAGTCGGAAGGTGACCACAGTAACTAAATAAATAAAAACACTGTGTCACAGTCAAAATCTTTAGAACTGGATAAAAATATTGCTAAAACATGGTAAATTCATCTAGAGAATAATGCAAAAACAAGATTAGTACCTAGGTAGGAACTGATTCAGTGACACCGCATGAATGATTAGTTTCAAGGGCGTACATTTGTATTAATATCTCAGTCATACTCTACAGGTTGGTGCATGCACTAAAACCATAATTAGAATTGAAATAAGTACACATGCTATGAGTGTTTGGTCATGAGTTCATGACTAGTCGCAACCTTAGCAAAGGACAAAAAGAAATCATTCGGTAGCTATATTTTTCGTGTTGCTGATGTCAATTACTCAAGTGCGCCTAAAACTCATATTGTAGGTAGGTATATTATATCAGTGGAGCGTAATATGAGCTATAGAGTCAAGGCTGATAGATTTTTCTGTCCTGCGTAGATAACGGCAAACAGCGAAAACCGCTTTGCCACGGCCATAAACACTTGAGATTTCGATCCCTGGCCGTTTTACTATTTAACATACATTTTTTTATCTTATAATAAATCTGTTTTACGCAAATCTCAAATTCTATCAACACTGTTTTTATCACTTTAATGTAGTACGTATATCCAAGGTGCATCACGAAGTGTGTAATCATCCCGAACAATCATACTTGTTAACTAAGTTTTATTTTCAACTAATTTTAATGGTTTAATTTTACGCTAGAGTCGACAAATGTCAAATATAATATTGTAAAATATTCTGTTTTTGTGGACTGTTAAAGGAAGATATTTATTTCGATGGATATTGGATGGATTGTTCTTCCATGCAATAGCAAAAGTTGACAAAAAAAATACATTGTGATTTTTTTTTCCAATAACTTTGGATTTTTCTTTCTTTAAAATACAATTTTTTTTGTAATGTGCCTTTTCTAACCAACACGTTTTCAAGCTCACTATTTGTTGGCAGCCCTACATCGACAGTTTGCTTTCACTGTCAATGTTCCGTTTCTCATTACGTTAGTATTTTAAGTTTATGGTTTTTTATGTATATTTTGTGTACCTGCATTAATATAATACACTTAAGGTTCACTACGCATCATGTTCTATTTTCAATCAATTATGTTCATCATTCATCTTTTAGTTTATCTTTTTAATCCTACTAATATTATATATCTAAGTTTGTGAGGATGTATGGATGTTTTTTGCTCTTTCACGCAAAAGCTACTGAACCGATTGCGATGAAACTTGGTATGTAGGTAGCTGGACACCTGGATAAACACATAGGCTACTTTTTATCCCGATATTCCCACGTCATCGGGACTTATGCAGGTGAAACTACGGGGCGAGCTAGTTAAAAATAAAGGCAATAAGTACTTATAGACTTTTATCACTTGACTTAGTGTTTACATGTACGGCATGTACCTAATGCTCGAGATTCGCGGACCGTCCAAATGCTTTGGAGGTGGAAAACACGACATGAGACAGTAAATTACTATAACAACACATTACGTATGACATAAAATCCCGTTCTACATTTTACTGCGCGTATAACATTATTGCGACTGGTTTTGCAGTCGTTAACGTGACGTCCACTAATTGTGTAAACCTTCGTGAACGTCGCGGATGTGATGATAGTAAATTAAAATGTTCATTAAGCGTAACCTAACCTTATTCATTAACTGGAAGACTACTGAAAAAAAAAACAAAGGTGTGGGAATTGTAATCAAAAGCCTTGTCATGGAAAATTTACAACATGAAACTCATAAATAAATGGTGGCGCAATCGGGTTTTACGTACTTAGTACGTTATGCTCTCTTTATTTAGTTCCTTGAATTCTTATCAAACTCAATTAAATCAATTAGTGTTTAAGTTGAAAAGCGCAATATACTTCTTACTACCTAACTGGTTTTTTAATACCCTTTAAAATATACCGGAACTTATAAAACGGCATACATTATAAACCAGTTTCGTGCACGCTGGTGAAGTCCGTAGCTACTTTGTGAATTAGTACGTTCGGATGGTCAGACAACTGACACTTGTTCATCGTAATAGGGTTAGCATAATGCATTAGGCCTTCTGCTCTAGTAACCACTTATATAACGTGAAATAATTACATGTTACATATACATATTTTGTCTGCTGAAAATTTTATCGTCATTAAAAAATTACACGTAAACTAAAGTTAACTTAAATTTTATCGTGCAAGGTAAGGTTATTCAGAAAGCGAGAGTTGCCAAGGCCGAAATAATTGTAATAACGGTATTTTTTGCACAACATGCTTCTGTTTAATTATTTTAAGCAATTAATTATCTTTGCGGGAATCTTTATTATTATTTTATAGCAAGGGGTCAGAATCCAGACTTCATGGAGGAGGCATTGATTGGTAGAAGGATTATGAAATATTTCGAGAATATACATATAAAACTTTGCTTTCAAATTTCTTGAACAATTTTTTTTTAAGACACCTGAATACCTATCCTTCTTGAGAGTTTTACCGAACATACAATTAACGAAAATAAAGTAAGACTAATAAGAATAATACTATTGATAAATCACGCAAAAAAATGCCGAAATCCAATTGAAATAATTAGGTAAGCTGGTAGTTGACGATACATGGATGTATCAGGTTTTGTACTAGGTTAATAGATATAGATATTTGTATTAGAATAAACTGAATCGTACCTACAGTAATATTTATCTTACCCAGACCCTTTTTGAAAATATAGAATAGCTCTAAAAATGCCAACAACTTTATAACATACTAACCGTCCCCGCAGTTTCACCTGCGTTTATGGTCACTGCTCAGCTCCTATTGGTCATAGCGTGATGTTTTATAGCCTATAGCCTTCCTCGATAAATGGGCTATCCAACACTAAAATAATTTTTCAATTCGGACCAGTACTTCCTGAGATTAGCGCGTTCAAGCAAACAAACTCTTCAGCTGTATAATATTAGTATAGATTTGCAACAACTTGTAAAAAAAAATTAATTAGTGCTATGTGATTTTGGAAATGGCAGCGATGACAAGCTTCTGAAGACGGATCGGACATGTCACGTGTTTCTATAGTTATTTAAGAAGCATTGAAGGTAGCACGGATGACCTATAAGTGCCCAAGTGGATCCGATCTATATCTGTGCATCCAATAGAATCATATTCTTTCTTGAAACAATGGTGACATTAAAAATAACTGCCCTATGGCACTGAACACTTAGCATTGGAATATTGATACTTATTACACCTATTGGAACTACGTGTTCATAAGTTATATTTATATAGAGTCGATTTAAAGTTATTGTTGAGAGTGGCTGACCAGTGCCACTACGAATGCATGTAAAGGCTGATAAAATGTTAGTTTTGTAAGGCAAAGACTACCTACAGTTCAAGGCAGAGAACATTTGGAAAGAAAAAAATTATAAAAGAGGTAAGTTGGGATTCGTACGATTAAAATGTTCCAATCTCAAGTAAAAAGAAATGTGGATCTTTAGTTTTAATTTACTTACTTTTCAAAAAGATATCGGCCAGAACATGGCTTCGGTGGATGTAGATAAGAACATTTACACAGAAGCTACCTCTCTAGGTACAGATCGCAAGAAAATGAAATCTATACAAATCAATAAAATTGGAGGTGCATTTGGATGTATACACGGTACATATACCAAAACAACATTGGAACGGACACCGTAGTCTGCCAATCGCCGAACCCTGGATAATAAATTCAATAAACAAATATTTTAGGTGGATGCTTAAAAGACTTCTACTTATAATTCTGAGTAAAATATAATATCAACCTATCAAAAATACTGGCAAAGCCAAAGCATAAGAGTATTTGTCACAAACAATGTGGAACCTCGTTAAATCTTTCCGAAGAAAACAAACAAATGCGTGTGGCTCTTGTTGTGGTTTCACTCGTTGAATAAATGAGAACTCATCCACAGGGTGTACCACCCTTTCGCGACGACGAGGGCGGCGAACCTTTCAGTCCACCAGCGATCCTTAGTGTAAACCACTTTGTCTAATATTTCACATCTGTGGCTTAACATGTCTGAGCATTAGAACAAGTTTTGATATCGAATGTAAGGATTCTAGTAGTTTTATCGATTTCATTGAAGGTTATCACTCTTTTTTGCACCCTTTAAAGCAGTATTTGCACTCGTTATGTAAATTTACCTAGAAATACCTAACTTTAGTACTTATCTGAAATAACTACGCCGTTTACAAGCATTTAACGTGAAATATTTGTTTACCTATCAAACATTGCAAAAAGCGTGACCAAGAATGATTTCAATCTTTTCAGAACCAATTGTTGAATGTGCGACAAAAATTATGATAATCGTTGACAATTTAGCGACAATACAACAGTGGGACGTGATTTGACGACAAAGCTATTAGATTTACGTCCTTCGTTCATTGACAAAGGTTAACAAAAAATTGTTTGGAATTCCGAAACATCACAAGATAATCACACTACGCAGTTCGTTTTGCGCAGTTAGCTTATTCAACATTAAAATTTGTAGGTATATTTGTTAGAAATAATCAGGGATTTTCCTTTATTTTTCTTGAGTCAACGTCACGTCGCCAGTTACACTGGTACGTCGTAACATTAGCAGCAAATATATTGCTAATCCACCCGATCGGATTTATATGGACAATGGTTTCTTATTGAACATTAAATAATATCAAGTCTCCACAGGTTATAAGGTTTTCTTGACTGGTTTATCCCATATGCGTGACTCGCATCGATTAAAGTTGGAGCCTACGAAGCACACATCATAAGCTTGAAGCTATGCAAGCAAAGCCAAGCTGATAGCAACACTATTTTTTTTTTTATTATTTCCTTTGTAAATATAATGTTGTTCGTTGGTTCCATCTCTTTAGCTCAAATAGTTTTTTAGATATGTCTCTTTAAACAGTACCTAGTCATACCTACGCTAATTTTTTTTATTATACGAGGTCAAAGCGGAGTGCAGTGGCCAGACACATAAATCGTGTTCGTTCATCAAGTCGATAATTTAATAATATCTACATGAGTTTCGATATAGGTTGTCATTTGGGGGTTAACTCGCCATACAATTCCGGCTAGACCTCTTGCTAAGCTGTAAGTAACGACTGCTTCTGCGATGATTGCAGGCGAATTATGAACAAGTATCTTCAAGGCTCTAGAGATAAACAGTGTCATATGCGTTGTCTACGAGTAACGCGTGACCACTTATGTTGATTAAAAGTTCACTCAAAAGTCATAACTGCTTGTTCAAAGACACGTGTGCCATTTACATACGGCTCTTTGAAACTTTTCCAAGAGCAGGTAGACCATACAGTAGTTGAGCTGTCCCATGCGGAGAGCGGAGATGCCGTTCGATAGAAGACGATGCAGACGGTACATAGTAGTACGTAGACCAGTAAGTTTCGATTTTATCATGAATAGAGTTGCAGGTTGACTCTATAGTAACTCCATATATGTTTGTATACAAAACCAATTATACCCATCGAGATACTACGTACTCGTACAATCTCGATGATTATATCGTTTTTCACATAGGACGAGTTTGGTGACGCATTATTTCTTTCATTTCACGCAGGTTTCTTTTTGTAAAAAATTAAAATGTAAAATACTAGAAATTAACCAAAATTGATAGATAAATAAAAATCTGTTAAAGCATAGGTACTTTTGTTTTTTATACCACCTCAAAACTTCTGATTTAATATATACCGGGTGCTTCAAAAAAATGTATACACACTTTAAACTATTGTAGTTTTCCCGCTCTACAAGGCTAATGTTATATTTCTTCGCCAGGTGCAAGCATAATCGTCCCTCTATGTTATATTATCAGTTGGAATTTGTAATATCAACATGGGGGACGTACGTTTGAGTTTTGAAGAACGTAAGCAGGTTATTAAGTGGTACTGGAAGTTTGAGAATGTCAATGAAGTTCAAAGACAGTGGAGAAGGGAGTATGATACAGAACCACCTTCAAGATTAACAATTACACGCATACGAGACAAATTCGAAGTTCATGGAACAGTGTGTGATGTGCATAAAGGTCATTCAGGTCGGCCTCGAACAGCTACAAGTGATGAGTCATCAACGGCAGTCTTGGAACTGTTTCAACGCTCTCCTAACAAATCTTCAAGGCAAGGGGCACGTGAAAGTGATGTAAGTGCTAGCAGCGTGCTACGCATTCTGAAGAGAGGCAAGTATCGTGTTTACATTCCAAGGCTGGTGCAACAGCTAAATGACGACGATCCAGATCGTACTCAGAATTGTATTGATGCTGCAGGTCACCAATTTGAACAGTATTAACATTTGTTATTTATGTTTCATTTACATTGGACTTTCAGCTTTCTATTTTCCTGAAATTTAACTTTGTAGAACGGTAAATAAATTTTCTATGGAAGTTCAAAGTGTGTATACATTTTTTTGAAGCACCCGGTATATTTACTTTATAGGTCTTGCATTAATGTAATTTGTAAATTAAATAAAAAACCGGCCAGGTGCGAGTCAGACTCGCGCACCGGGAGTTCCGTAAAATATTTTTATTATATGCTGTAACTAAAAATTTACGGTTTTCGCAATTTTTCCTTTATCTGTGCCTATAAGACGTTGCTTCGTATCAAATTTCAAGATTCTGAGTTCACGGGAAGTACCCTGTAGGTTTTGATTCCTTTGCGAGTGTCGAAAATTTGCGGCATAAACGGCTGTATCTTTGATTGCGTTGGCTTAGAAGTTTGATTTTTTCACATACATACGAAGGGACAGTAAACCTGAGTTTTTGATGTAAATTCCAGCTTGATACCTCAACGCGTTCCTGAGAAAAAGTGTCTTGACAGACAGACAGACGTTCGGACGGACGGACAACAAAGTGATCATATAAGGGTTCAGTTTTTTCCTTTCGAGGTACGGAACCCTAAAAATCAATATATGATTAATGCATAACTTGAACCGTGTCTTCTTAGAGATTGATACCATAAAATCGTTATAATCGAGTAAACGTTTTTATAACATTGAATAATAATTGATAAGTTTAGAGAATTTTCTGGTCTCTGAAGCTGTATTATACTTCGATAATCCAGTGTCAGCGTGTATGCTGTATATGCGGTATTTGTTATTCGCTTTTTTTTCGTGAGTTGTTTGCCTGTTTTTTCGACTACTTTTGTAGGTAGTAAAGTTTTCTTAGGAACTACCTTGAGCGGGAACGAGAAAATGGCGGAACGCTATTGCCACTTTTTAAAGTTTCGGATCGAGCGGTAAGTTCGTTGGATATTGGGAGGAACAGTTTCTCGAACCATTCTAGAAGAACAAGGTGTGTCTTTTGGCGAAGATACTCAGCTTTGACCCCAAATAAAAAATAAAGAAAGCACCGGTAACAGAGATGTGGATATTTTTGTTGCCGATGCAAACTTTTTTAGGTACTAGATACAACTATTTTCTCCGCTATGAATGGCCATCCCTTCTTCCCTATTTGATGGTAAACAAATAATTAAAAACTAATAAAAAAGTTTTATTATTATTCTGCCTAAAATCGATTCTTTCCTCTATACATAAATGATAGCGTTCAGATTATTCTGCCGTATTTTAGTTCGATTTTATCACAAGTACGTCTCTAGTAACTGCAAACACCAAACGTTAGAGAATATATCCTATGTGAAAAATTGTATAAATACACCCGTTCAATACATAACATACATTAACCGCCTCTTCTATACTACATGAGTGACTGCACTGAACACAGAAGACAACCACAGATATACTGGAATGTACCTTTACTTATTTTGGTAAAATACCAAGCCTCAAGAAGAAGAGCGCTAACATTTTTATATGAACGTCTCGTACCTGTCTACCAGAGCAAACCACTCTCGATAAGCATGCGAGGGACGCGCGTCGCTCTTTTGCAGTCCTGTCCTGACGCAATATAACACCTCTAACTATGAAAAGCCAGGATTGTCAGTACAGCATTATTCTTTATCACAGGGTCCCAGAAATGACAATAAATCAAACCCACTTATACAAAATCACGGTTGTTTGTAACATTTAAATTTAATGGTCCAACAAACCAAAAAAAAAACTATGTATTTATTGAGATATACATTTGAAAGCTATTTTTTCCATTTTTTTATTTATTTATGCAAGGTAATCTTTAATCTTCTATATAGGATACATAGATGACCAATGGGGATTCTACACATATTATAAAGCCATAGCATATTTGAATTTTTTTATACACCATGACAGCCCTGAAAAATCACTCAACATACTTTTAATTAGTCAAACGTTGTGCATTACATTTTAGTTGACTTGCAAAACAGCAAGTGTCTGAAATAACGCGTATCTCAAATAAATAATAGCCTAAACCAGATCATTAATACGTCAAATATATGACATATTAATGCTTGAAGAGGGACTCGTGGCTAAGCGGTAATCGGGTAAGTTAGCGCATTACAAAGTTAAGTAATACTAGCCAGGTCCGACAACCTGGTCTAACTACAGAACTTCGATATCGCCTAGTACTTGGGTTGTGGAGTTCTGATGGCAGTCGCTCCACGGAAAATATCTAAGTTCGGCCGTATCGTAGTTAGACTGAAAGCCGACCCCAACATAGTTGGGAAAAGGCACGGAGGATGAGGAGTTAATTAAACTATATACTTTCAAAATAATAATGTCAAAAAAATATATATTGTAAATGTAGAATGCGTTTTCGCACGCCGTGTTCGCAAGGACAGACTATTTCTAAACGATAAGTTATGTTGCAACGCGCGAGAATTCTAGGCTTTTGTCTTGCGATTTTGTTGATTGTTTTTTTACGGTAGAAACTAGAATCACGAAATAGAAAGAAGACAGAAATCTTATTTCCGAGGAGAAAAAGATATATTAACAATAAAAAAAAAATTAACAAAGACTGATCTTATTTATAAATTAAATATTTTATTTTAAAACTTTCCTAACATTCAACTAATTTATTACTTTGAATGCCGATTTCCAGTCTTATTTGTGTACAGTTATAACGTTATTTGCAACAACGATAATATAGGTAACACTGATATAATTTCGACACGCTTTTGTTACGAGGAAGTAGGTATGTGATACGCGAGCGAATAGATTAAATGGGTCACGGTCATAATCGATAAAACGGTACAGAATTATTTGAACAAGAGATATAAAAGCTATAACATGAAAATTAATTACTTTGTCTTGATAAGCCGAAGGTCATGTTGAAAGAATAAAATATACAAATAAAGCCGGAGAGTTTCAGGAGGCTCGACATGAATTGCTACATATTTTTGAAATATTTATTCACGTAAAACTATAAATATAATATATTAGGTACGTGCTCTATCATTATCTACGTATTTACCTACAACAAGGAAATCGCTTGTAGGTACGTCATGTCAGCACCAGCTAGTACAAACCAGTTCTTTAGATTATAATAGTGTAACTTTAGTTAATAATATTGCAAAAATAAAAAGATTACCTTACTATGCTTCCTAAAACGCTGGCAAGTAGGTACTTACCCCAATTCAGTGCCGAATAATATTGTCTCCGCTTCCAAATAGGTATGACGAACACACAATCAGAATAGATGTTTGAAATAATGGTTAATTAGTTAATTACAGACTTTTACATCTTAGAAAAAAAAAAATTGTAAACTGACCTTTTTTATAAACACTTTCCTAAACAAAGACCTTTGGCTCACTATGGAATTATACTGTAATCTCCATTAAAATATATCAATCACATCGAGGTACACAATATTTTTTGTTTGAATGAAATCAGCTGTTCACATGTTTTATTTTCAGATGCGCCTTGTAAGGACTTCCATACTATCCTCCAAACGCACTGAAACAATATGACAAGAGAATGTTTACATCAATACGTTGCACAGACGCAATGCCCGCCTTTACGCACACTAGCAACAGTTTGTGTACATATACAAGAGCGAAATCGAAATATTGACGATAGTAGTGGGGATGAAAGAGGTCAATGACGTTTACATTTGCAGTATTGTTAGACAAAGATAGCATAATAGAATTAATCCAAAGAAAAATGAAATAGAAATACAACAAAACGTCCACCTAAGATTTAAGGCAATATTAAGGCAATATAAAAACTTTTTCAACAAATTCTCTGTACTATATAAACATTTTAATTATTATTATTATTAACATTTTGTTTTTTTTTGTGTTCTAGTCGTATCGCACAAATCGATACCTGAATAGGAATCGATAGGTAGAATGTAAAGTAAATTGAAAAAGCCAAGTTGGCAAACTACCTACTGTATCTGTACATGTATACCTTTGATTATATATACTACATATATCTAATATCTATACTTTTACCTGAAAATTATGTCTCTGGCATTAAACCATTTACTTGGAATTTTTATTAGAATTAGAAAATTATAAATTTCAATGCGTTTTTTTACTTTTTACATTATTTTTCAATGAGCAAAACAATTTCATTTGACACAAAATTTTAATTTTAAAAATAAAAGTATACTGCTGTCAGTGTAAGTGGCCAGTAGGAATTTTTTTACCTAAACTTCTGATTTAATTTATGTTTATAATTAAATACAAGTTGAATCTCTTAATCAAACAGAATGTAGTGGGAAATCAAAAATAAGCACCTACCTTTAGGTACTGTCATAAACTTTTAAGTTACTTTTTGTGGTTTGTGGTCCGGCATAGATAATAGTATGACAGTATGTTCATAGTTAAGTTTGTTACACATCACTATAAGAAGAACTGATAATGTCATCGCTGTTGATTCGTTCCATTCTTACAATTAGATGACATTAAGTATTTTTAGCATTAAGCAGTTAATTTTATTGAATTACATGCTAAAATTAGGTGGTTAAATTACCGGTCAGCTGTCAATTTGATGTAATGTTTATGTTCAATGAATCAGTTCCTTCAGGCTTTATTACTTTACTGTGCGGGGAATGGCTTGTTTTTTCATCACTTACCTTTACGTAATGTGATAATGATAAGTGAACTTTTTAGTGACGATAAGATATAAGTATTCTGCTGTACATTTGGTTGATACATCATCATTACTTTTTAATTTTCAAGTGAGTTGCCGATCGTTTATTACTATTACTTATTGATAATGATGAAATATTTTTAAAGATTTAGGTTTTGTTGATCTTGTTAATAAACCAGCTTTTATTTAAAGGGTGATAGATGCTTTACAGAGTCATAATATGTCAATTGTATAGTAGTCTTGGTTTGTGGAAAGGTAAACAATTTATAAGCGCATAGGTATTCTTAATGAAAATAATTTATGACAAGTTTGTTTGTTTAAACAATTATCTATCTGTAACTGTAACACAGAACACACCATGTTCCACGTTACATTATTATTATAATTTTGGAAAGAGGAGGTCAAATACACACAGATAATGTATCTGGCTGACTTTCTGTTTCCTCTTTTCTCAGAGGCCTTATGTAGGCCTCCAACCATATTTTTTTTATTTTAATCAGACATTCTCATCAACAGCCAGCCATCTACCACAACTTTTATTTTACTTAAATAGGGCTGCAATCCATTAGATGAACAATCCGTTACAATCAGAACAGATTGTTCATCTAACATAGGTCTGCCGTCACTTTAATTGCCCATGCCGGATAAGCTATTTAAAAATCTCGGACATGTGTGAAATTGAGATTCTAACCTTAGTTGAACAAGTTGTTTAATTGAATAAACAAAAAAATAATTGAATCGGTGTTTGTTTTTAAGGTGTTCAGGAAAGAATATATATATATTTATACGTCTTTGGGAAAGCTTGCTTTCTTTTTTTTCCACATTTCTGTGAACACTCATTTTGCTGCCATTTCTCTCTTCATTTATCTAGCCCATACTGTCCATAACTATTAAGCACAAAACGAAATAAATAATTGTGCTTATAAAGTACTTAAATGTATATTCAACCTCAAATCTAAATATTAATACGTGAAGCGAAAACTTTGGATCCCTTTTTACAAAAATTGGGCAGACGGAGGAGTATGAAATTTCGCACACTCATAGTTTATAGAGAAGAGGAGACGAATGCTAAAATTTTTGAACAATATTTGCTACAAAGTTAAAAAGAATGCAAAAACGGGTACATACAGCTATGAGTGGCCAGTATATATTTTGACCTGTTATGGTACAAAAGTCTATACAATGACAGGTCAAGTAATATTGGCCAATGAAATAAACCATGGTCGAAATTCGACCACCACGCAATCTCTAGTATAAATAATTAAGTCCAAAAACCAAGTACATGACCATGTAGATTTATATAGGTACATTGTAAAGAGACTGTCATAATTTTTTTAGTTTTTAATCAAAGGTAGTTATTATACCTGGTTTCAACAAACAAAGGATTATTTCTATCAAGGTGCTAATAAAGTTAAGTAATAGGTATAAATCACTCTGTGCTTTATCAATATTATTATTGTTAGTGCTGTTGGTGATGTATTGTTGTTGCTATGAGTATTAACTAGTATTTCATTTTCAAGTTTATGTATGTAGGTCCATTACCTCTCTATAAGTCAATGGTATTTCAGTGACATCATCTCATTTCATAGTAAAAATAAACAGGTAATGCTGAAAGTGTTTTATTTAATAGATATTTGTGTTATATTCCTCCTACAAACATTTTATATTTTTGAAGTGAAAACTTCTTTAGCGGCGTTGTGCACTTTTTGGGCTGGGTAAAAAATGTTAAACTCGGGTCAGGACACGTGACCTGATCGAAAATTTGTAAAACGGAGCCGAGTTTCTTGTATTTAAAAAAAATATAACATTCGATATTCAAACATTTATGAGCGGCCAAGAGTGCAGAACTTCCAGTGTGCCCTATGTATACATTTAGATATGTTATTACCTACTTTTTATTTTTAATTATATATATACAGATGTGTGTGTGTATGTATATGCAAATACATTGTGAAGTTATGTTTTCACTTCTGACGTGCAGTCCTATGACTGACTGTTTTTTTTTATTGTTACCAATTTTATACCATTAATTTTTTTATTTGATTTCTTATTAAATTCTTTAATTATTTTTATTTAATTACTTTAAAATTGAAATCAACTAGTTTAAAGTATGTACTAATGAGAATTGACTATGGTCCAAGTTAATGAGGCTACAAGAAATTGCAGCCCCAGGACTTGCTAGCATATCTCTCACTATCTGTATATGACATTGTCTGGTTGTAGTTGGCTCATCTTTCGTGTACCAACCTAGGACATACAAATCTTTAGGTGGAGTTATAACTCCACCTAAAGATTTCCACCTAATAAACAAAAGATTATTTATAAATGTCTAATAAGTGGGTTCTATTGTTACAATAGCTTGTAAAACTTATGTGGTTTAATGAAGTACATATTTGCATTGCCCTTTGTATTTCATAAATGTTTTGTGGTCATGAAACAACATTAGAATGGGCTTGTTTTTACAATAAATTTACCTTAACTGATGCAGTATATGAATGCAAGATAAATTTGATGTTTTTAGTGGTATTATGTTATTATTTATACTTTGTGATCATTAAATACATTCTAGTATGTATTTAGCCGGTAGCCCGGTCTCTGTTTCATTTAAAAACTTTTATGGACTCGAGACTTGTATTGTCTTGTCAGTCTCCATCATCAACTTTATAAATTAATTAAAATTAATGAAATGTGTATTTTTTATTGAAACATCTCTTTGATTTAATTTAATTTTGTTCTAGCTCTCGACGTTTGTTGTACATTAGAAAATATCCTTCCAATGGTCTTATAAATTAATTAAATTCTTAGAAAACTAAAGTAAGATTTGTATTAGCATTTCTTCTAAGCATTTGACTGAAAATAATGAAAATTGAAAATAAATTTTCCTCTTGATATTAATTTTATAAACAGTTAAAGATCCTACACGAATCTTCTTTTTGATTAATTCTTAGAATTTCCTATGCAATATAAAAGTGTGTAATAAGTAAGTCAAGTAAATCTTACTGATGGTACTAAAAGTCATTCTCCTTTCAGCACATTACATTACAATTTCTTTAGCTTTTTATAAAATTAATATCAACAGAAAATTTTGTTTTCAATTTTTATTATTTTCATTCAAATGATTTATATGTAAACATTATCCTAGTTGCTGGTTTATTAGCTTGATTTGTCCTTGTTATTAGTCTTGAAATACTTCAAGACTTTATTAATATAATTAGTGACTCAACTAAGACTTACCACTGAGCCATGCACATGACGTAGCAAATTATTAAAGGTACTTATAACATTTTTGCTTTGTCATGTCGTCGTTTATTCCGATTTGCTATGATGTTCAGCACAATCCGTTTTATTATACAACATAACTCACTCTCTATGATGCTTCCGCTTGATCTTTTTATCCATCGAAATGTGTACAATAATGGTTTGTTAGCTGGCCATGAGAAGCAGTAGATATGCAGTACTGAATCCAGCCGATCGCATTAGAAACTATTTTTTTAATATAACTATTGTGACCTCTCCATTTTAATTTTGCCTCCTGATAGTATAATAGTCCTCTACAACTACTACAAACTAAAAAAATTACTTTATTAGCAAATGGCCGCAAGTTCGACTTCGTTCGACAACTTCGTTTTACCAATTTATTTTTATTACCGTGACAAAAGTATCCTTTGTCGTTCTTCAAGACCCCGTCTGTCTCTATATCAAAATTCATCAAAATTGGTTCAGTGGCTTAGGCGTGAACGTAATAGACAGACAGACACTCAACTTATAAATAGATAGACAGATTAGTACCTACAGATTTTCTAATTTAAATGCCTTTGTTAAAGTAATAAATGCCCACGGCGTTTAATACTCCTGTCTACCCCTTCGGGGATACAGTCGTGAGTGTACAGAATATGTAGGTATGTATATGCGTTAAAGTAAGAAATCAGTTCTACGTTTTACTATTCATAAATCTATAGTAGTATAGTCTATTCAAACGCCCAACGTTTGAATATTTTAAAATAATGTATTATTCTTTAGAAGACAGTACGTGATTGTTCTGTATCCTCCTGTTTTACGATATTTACTCTTGCATATTTTGATAAACTGATACCTAAACGGTTTAGTTTCAAATACAATATCTTTTAAGTTATCGTTTACGGTAATAATTTTTACAAAAGATAATAATTGGTTTTGACCAATTATTATTTAAAAAATTTAAATTTGTTAGTTGATATTCGTGTCGGTTCCATGTAAGTATTGCGTATACGATTTTTCACACAGCATGAGTCCTGCGACACTTGATTTGGATGAAATCTTATTTTACGTAGTTTATTTTTTGTATAAAATAAAAATGTAAAATACAAGAAATTACTCTGATTTGGTGAATAAATAAAAATCTATTTCAATTTTCATTTTAAAACATTCTTTGGTTTTATATTCGTCCTCAAAACTTGTAATATAAATAGGTACTTATAAGCTTCAAAACTTATTAATATATTTTTATGAAAAAATCAATATCAATGATTAACTTGAATCGTGTCTTTGTAGATTCATAGGTCTTGTTGAATCAGTCTTGAGATATGGCATAAGTTTTTGGGGTAATTCGACTAATAAAGATGTAATTTTTAGAATACAAAAGCGATGTTGTAAGTAATGTAAGTTGTAATCCGTTTTTAAAAAATATAAAATTCTCACATTACCATCTCTATATATATTGGAGGTGGCCATATTTGTAAAAAAAAAAAATGTAAAACGTAATCGCCGCGACAATGACAGACTTTGTGTATATCCAACAAAAACAGCTTTGCTGCATAAAAGTGTCGTATGTAAGGCGCCGTTGAAATACAATAAAATTCCAAAAGATATTAAGATCCTAGACATGGACGAATTTAAAACAAAATTTAAAACTTTATTATGTGATAATTGTTATTATAAACTTGAGGATTTTTTGAATGACAACACTATAACTATATCATGTATCATGATCTCGGCTGTCTTAAGTTGGCGGGGAGAATTTGCTTTTTTACATTTTTTTTGCTCTTTCACCTGTTCGTTAACTGTTCGATCAAAATTTTTATTTGTTCGATCTTAGTTTAAAAAAAAAAAAAAAAAAAAAATTACCCTCATGTTGGCGGGGAGAAGTCGTTTTGTGACATTTTTTTTTTACTATTTCAATTGTTCGTTAACTGTTCTTAACTGTTCAATCAAAATTTTTAATTGTTCGATCTTAGTTTTTTTAAAAACAAAAAAAAAAAATAAAAAAATTACCCTCAAGTTGGCGGGGAGAAGTCGTTTTTTGACATTTTTTTTACTATTTCAACTGTTCGTTAACTGTTCTTCATTTTTCGATCAAAATTTTTATTTGTTCGATCTTAGTTTAAAAAAAAAAAAAAAAAAATTACCCTCAAGTTGGCTGGGAGAAGTCGCTTTTTGACAATTTTTTTTTCTCTTTCAACTGTGCGGTAACTGTTCTTCGTTGTTCGATTAAATTTTTTTTTTCTTCGATTTTTTTTTTTTTTGGCGGTTTGACCAAGTACTTCGTTTGTCATAGAATTCGGTTCTGGCACAGTTCTAACCTAACCTAAACCTAGCCACTTGAGGGTAAATTTTTATTTTATTTATAAAAAAACAACTAAGATCGAACAAATAAAAATTTTAATCGAACAATGACGAACAGTTAACGAACAATTGAAATAGCAAAAAAAAAAAACATAAAATAACGACTTCTCCCCGCCAACTTGAGGGTAATTTTTTATTTTATTAAAAAAAAAAACTAAGTTCGAACAAATAAAAAATTTGATCGAACAGTTAAGAACAGTTAACGAACAGTTGATAAAGCAAAAATGTAAAAAAACGATTTTTCCCCGCCAACTTAAGACAGCCCATGATCTCCTTAATTGTAAAGTTTAAAATTATTTATATTATATTATTTTGACTGATTATTTTCTTGTTACATGTTAATAGATTATTGAATGCAGTAATTATAATTATGTTGTAATATCGATTTTTTTATATTTATTACAATAATTATAGACAAAAGATAATAATAAGTATATCCCTATAACCATTATAATAGAGCCCTTACTTAAAATTGATTATCGTTGTTTATGTTTTTTAATGTTATTAAATAATTTTGTGTCACATGTAATAATAACTTTATTATTATAGAAAAGCACCATTGTGTAGTAACTTATTATTTGTACACCGGTAACGGTCAAACATGTTGATCAAGAACATTATTAATTAACATCGTTAATGTATACATGTTTATGCAAATAAAATATCTTGTACCTTCATACAATGAAATCGTTATAACCAAATAAATGGTTTTATAACATTCATAATTATTATTAAAATATTTTATTATTCGTAACAATTAAAATTAATAAGTATAAATAAAAACTCCTTGTCTGTGAAACTACGAGTATATTTAATAACAATCGTAACCGTATCGTAAACGTATTTATTACTATTTTCTCTACCATGAATTACCGACCCTGTTTACCTAATTGATGATAAATAAATAATTAATAACATATAAAAATAATTTAAAAAATATATTTTTGTGCATAAAATCGATTCTTTCTTCAATACCAATCCTATCGTTTTAATTATTCAATCGATAGTTTTTAGTTCGATTTTATCATCACTACATCACACATCTCTAGTAGTAACTTCAAGTACCAAACGTCACCGAACTCATGCTATGTGAAAACTACGAGATGAAACGGATAGCTGTTTGGCCAGATACCGGATATCCCAACCTTGAGGCCGGATAGCCGGATACCTGGCCAAACATAGTCAAGTATAGATGTCGAAAGTAATCTCACATTACTTCCTTAAAAAGTAGAAAAAGACGAAACTGAGTAAATAACTTCTGGTTTACTACGTATGAGAGCCTCGTTCTAAGCTGAATTACAAAGTTTTTCAACTCGTAACTAATCAACGTAACATTATTTAGATAAACTACGTGATATCATAAACGGATATACCGGATAGTGGCCGGATATCTGTTTATATAAATATGTAAATAAAAACAAAAATGATTACACACGACATTGAGAGACTGAAACTTTTATTTGAAGCTCTATTTATAAACTTTTTTATCCACTGCTGATGTACAATTACAATTGATTAGGTTAGGTTCACATATTACAATACAGTAGGTATTGTAATATGCGAAGCACTATCCATTGTTTGTTCAATACAAGCAATCATAAATCACGCTAAACAAATAAAAACACTAGCTACTAGAGAATATTATGTCTACACTTACATATATTATCTATGTAATCTTAGTTATATATTCTCACGATATTAAATAAACAGCAAGATAGAATGTTGTTATGAAATATTTGCCATTGTTTTAATGTAACAGGATGCTGCAAAAATTGACATTTGGTGGTTGGCGGATAGCAGGCGCGTATTGCACTCTGTCGAAGGCAGGCTTGCAAATTAGACTTGTTTCATCAGCCATGGACAAAGAAACGAATTTTTTTTTTAGACAGGTGAGTACGTACTTTAAAGTTATAATTATTTTATAATAACGTATTGTGAGAACCTGTTCAAGAGTTAATGGTCTTTTTGTGGCGCGTTTTAAATATACGTTGAGTAGATAATACATGATGAAATAGTGATACCATATCGAAAAAAAAATTTGATATACGTGCTTAAGTTTGTATGAAACAAGAATAAATAATGTGAAGTTCAATAGTTATAAAAACTACATACGGTGTGTTGTGGTTAAGTTTAATAAAGTAATTGTACCGAAAAAAATCTCAAAGGCCGGCAACGCACTTGTGACTCTTGAGTTGCATGTGTCCATGGGCGACGGCAGTCACTTACCATCAGGTGACCCGTCTGCTCGTTTGCCCCCTATAATTTAAAAAAAAAAACAACTAATTTTGTTCCCCCTGAGCTAAAAACTCTGGACGCAAATGTACGGTACATACATGTATTCTTATTAAAAACTTTAGAGCTTTTTTATTTATTTATTTATTTGGACATCCAATTGTTGCTACATTATCACTTACATCTAAAAATATAACTGTAATAACAAACGTAAATGCACAACATTTTAAGGTGTTACAACTTGCGTAAAAAGTAACACCGGTTTTACAAGGAAATAAAATAAACATTTTTATTTTAGGGGTAAAAAAAAAAATGTATATATATATATATACATACATAAAATAGAAGACACATAAACATAAAATAGAAGACGCATAAACATAACAAATTTAACTCTTAACAATGTCAAGACAACTTATTTAACAACTTTTTTTTTAAAGTGACAATTTATCATTTAACACATCCACCTCCCTACAAATAGCATTATAGGCTTTGGACAAGCGGGATATGGTAGAAAATTGCTTTAGATTAGTTCTGGCAGATTGGTGATGCAGTAATCCTGAGTCAACGAGCACACGCCTAGGCACACGACGTGGAACACACAAACTAAATAATTTTAACAGGGATGAACAGTCAAACAAATTCCTTAATACTTTATACAGAAAAATCATGCCATGCATCTGTCTACGGATCGCAAGGCTATCCATTCTATAGTGTCTTATTGTCATGGTATGAAGGCAGCTCTTTATGCAGACCACAAGAAAAGGCAAGGTGTCTCAGGAATCGTTTCTAAATTCTTTCGATTCTGAGTTGATGTACAGTATATTGAGGTGACCAAACTACATTTGACTATTTGACATTTTGAGTAATAAATGTCATTATGTTGTTACATTTTCGGACATTCGTCTTTTAGGTTTGTATTCCTAAGTCCGGAAGTGTTAAGGAAGTGTATTATGCCAATAAAGACGTTAGAAGTGTCCCGGTGAATATTGAATTGGTTTGGCTTTGTTATGCATAGTAGCTATGTCTTAGCGTTGTTCGTCAATGGTGCCGATTCTGTAACATCACTCTCTAAACTATAATTGACTAAATTTTCTTCATATAAGATGTAAACCTTGTACACTTCGAAACAAGGTCTTATTTCAAATTTAAACAAGTAGGTAACATATGTCGCTATCGAAACAAGCAATTTTTGTCGACTAAAGTTTGACACGCTTAAATAAACATTAATACCACGTAGCGAGAGCCGCTATCCGTTGAATGCCATCTCTTTTGCTCTGTGTTTTTAGTAAGCGTCTTCGTAGGTGTCGATTAAAATAACGTCATCTTAGTTCGTTTTGAACAAGTTTTTATACGCCATTTGAACAATTGGGGAATATCGCTGCGTGGCAATTTTACGGCATTTGAATAAATGGGGACTCTCGCTGCGTGAAAATAAAGTTGAGAATACGTTGACAGGTTTTAATGAAATTTAGTGGCTCTGAGAAACAGATGCCAGTAACAAATAGACCTTGTTACGAAGAAGACAAGGTTGATTTCATATGAAGAAATTAAGTCAGGTTTTAGTTTAGTGAGTGCACAATAGAATCGGCACCAATGTTATCTAATATAATATATGTAACACATTATGTTAAAGGTGTTAGCAATTTCAATTGGCACTGACAGTCCATATATTTATGTGAAACAGACAACTGCTGGGATAGAATGGTTCTCGAGTATGTATTTAAAACGAAGGCTAGGACGTCCCCCACTAAAAGGACGACTTCCTGGACAAATTATCAGGGTGTCGTGTTCGATGGAGGTTGTCCATGATCGCTACTTGTAAAATCCTTGCGACAATTGCTACAAAAAGGAACGACTTAGTCCTTACGCCTTGTCATCACACCCATGCCGTATGATTGTCAGTGCTCAGAGTTGTAATCGTAAGATAACTCCTCACAACAGTAGAAGGCAGATAAATAAGACAAGACAATTGACAGTACTATGTAAAGAATATAATGCGATATTGTTCAGTGATATCGATCGAGTGTTCGCGTGATATCATTATATCGCGGTGTTGTCCCGCTTAACGATATTGTAATAGTTGATATGATCGGTAGGTATGATAATAATAATAATTTAATTGATCCCTCCCTTTATTTATTTATTTATTTATTTATGGTTCACCAACAATTGTTTACACTGCACCTTACAATTATTTACAAACTTATTACTTACATAAGTGTACCAATTAATTAAAGGTTAACACCGTATGCATATGATGTTACGAACTCGTAGGTATACAGTTCAAAAATTTATTAAATCTTAAATTATAGAAAATATTAGATATTATAGTTTTATAATACAACTTCCAATAGTGATAACAAAGATAATAATTTAAAAAATAATGACAACAAAAAAAAATTAATTATATTAACATTCAATTTATAAATGAATTATTCCTATTATAAGAGTTGACAATTGTGTTGTAAAATTTCCCAAGGTTATCGTTATAAATGTCTAATATGTGACTGCAGCCGTTTATTACTTTGCAAAGTCTGGGAACTGGCGAGTTAGCACCCAAAACTGTTCTACGTAAAGGTGGGCATATGGGAGTAAGAGCGTTTCTGGGAGATCTAGTTGGAGCCCGAAATCTAATTAAATCAAGCAAACGAGGGCAATTAATTTGATTACGAAGAAGTTTGAAGCCAAACAATGCATCCGCAATCACCCTGCGCACGGACAGTGATTGCATCCTGAAGTATTGCAGACGTGTGTTGTACGACGGCAGCTGTTTAGTTTTTACCCTCGCAGAATGCAAGGTGCCAAAGAAAACGTTTCTGAACGCGCTCCAGACGCAGCATATGTAGGTACAGCATAGTGAGGTCGCCATACAACGCTACAGTACTCCAAGATGCACAAGACTATTGTACAACATGATCTTTGTTTTACTAATCTTAAAACTTCTAGAATTACGCAGTATAAATCCTAACATTCTAGACGCTTTCTTAGTTATATTATCTAGATGTCGCAAGAAGGCAGCTTTTTTGTCAAACATAACTCCTAGGTCCCTGATTGTTTCCACTTCTTGAATTTTTACATCATTAATTAGGTATTCTGATGAAATATTGTAAATCTTCCTCGTGAACTTTACATGGTAAACATTTGCTGGTATTCAGTTCAATTTTGTTGTTTCTACACCATTCAATTACCTTATTTAAATCATCTTGCAAGAGCTCCGTGTCATTTAAACTTTCTATTGTCCTGGCAAACTTCAGGTCATCAGCGTACAAAAAACATTTCGAATGACGAAAACAGTAAGGTAGATCATTTATGAAAATATTAAACAAGATCGGACCTAAATGGGAGCCTTGTGGTGCCCCAGAAGTGATATCACGGTTTGTAGATTGAAAACCACTTAGGACAACATAGAATTCACGGTTACTTAGGTATGATTTAATCCAATCTAGAAAAGGTCCAGTAATTCCGTAAGCTGTTAGTTTGTACAGTAGTATAGCGTGTGAAATTTTGTCGAAAGTTTTGCTTAGATCAGTGTAAATAACATCAAACTGTTTAATTGTATTAAGAGCTTGTATTAAAGACTGTAAAAGTTATTAAGTTTGTGCTTGTCGACCTAGCCGCTATGAAGCCATGTTGATGATCATTAACATATGACTTAAAGTGGTTTTGTATGTGGGCGCATATCGAGGACTCAAATATCTTTGCAAATGTAGAGATAATTGAAATTGATCTGTAGTTTTTTTTACATTATTTTTACTATCAGCTTTGTGCACAGGGACAACTTTAGCTGTTTTCCATTCTGACGGGAAAGTGCTTGATAACAATGATGTGTTATAAATAATCAAAAGTGGCGAGACCAGTTCCGATGCGCATGTAGAGATAAATATTGGTGGTATGCCATCCGGTCCCGCCCCCTTTCCAACATTTACCGTTTTTAACTTTCTTAATAAACTATTTCTATCTAGAACCGGGTGAGTTAGGCATTGGCTGTTATTCATTAAATTTAGTAAATAGCTAGAACCGCACTTAATATCATCGTCATCCAGAGTGTAGACTGAAGAGAAGTGGCTAGCAAAGAGATCACATATGTTTGGGCCATTAGATGTCGTAGTTTGTCCGTCAGTCATAGTCAAAGGGTATGCACTAGATCTACCGCGTTTTGCTTTTACGTGAGCCCAAAAAAACTTAGGATTATCCTTGATTTCTGCCTCCAGTTTAGCAATGTAAGAATTATACAGATCTTAAGCTAAATTTTGACAACGTTTTGTAATTAATTTTAATTCAATTTCATCCATGGGATTTTTGTATTTTTGGTAACGGAGTCTAAGATTTTTTTTTTCTTTTAATATTCTGATTAGTGATTTATTAAACCAGGCTGGGTATCGGTTATTCAAGGGTTTACAATGTTTTTTTACAATTGGCACATACTTATTAATAGCTATTCTTAGAAATTCATAAAATATTTTCAACATCTCATTTACATCACTTTTGCCCTTGAAGAGCAGACACCAGTCCTGTTCATTTAAAAATTCTTTAATCTTTTCATAATTTGCTTTATGGTAGTTAGGTCGTGTAATCAGTTTGCTGTATGGTAGACAACATGTTTTTTCCAAAGACAAGGTTATATCCAGTGGGGGGTGCATTTTATCAATTATTGTCAACGTGCTAGTAGACTCATTTACTGAACAAGTTGGCAACGTGGACAAGACTAGGTCCAAAATGCGCCCAGAACAATTTTTGGTGTGGTTGTATTGTGCGAGTTCAGCAATATCCATGAAGTCTAACATTGCTTGGCACAAACTAGGCAATGAGTCATTTTCAGTATCCCAGTTTATTAAACCCAAGTTAAAATCTCCTATTATACATATAGGGTTATCAGTTGAATCCAATACAATATTGCAATGCTCAATGAAATGTTCAAGTGTTGAAGTACATAAAGCTGGAGGTAGGTATATCGCGCAAAGAGCTATTTGCGTGATTGATTAGAGGCAGAGACATCAACTATAACCCAGAGGTCTTCACAATTGCTCTACCAGTTGTCAACACGCTTTGAGTAAATCTTTTTTGAGACGGCGATAAGCACTCCACCTCCATCTTTATGATTTTGAAAACCTGTTGTTTCTCTATCTCTTCTATACACCAGATATCGGCTGTCAAAAAGTTCACTGCTAAGCACATCACTGTTCAACCAAGTCCAACCAAAAACGCTTAGGTTCGTCAGTTTTACATACATTTATAAGCTGAAATGGCAAAGGTTTTGGTTCCATGGATGGCTGTCCTTAATATTAAAGATGTAGTAGATAAAGTAGTCGTATGTTCTTGTCCAGGTACCAAAATACATGTCTGAAAAAAACCCGGACAAGTGCGAGTCTGTCTCTGAGACACCCAGGTTGTTCCCTTTTTCCTTTTGAGGAACGGAACCAAATGTCTCTTTTACGACTAATTATATAGACCGATCTTCGGTTTATAGAATTAATCGTAAAAAGAGACATTGATACAACAGTGAAACCTCGATATAACAACGCGGAAGGGGATAAAAAAATATTCGTTATACCTACCAATACTTGGTGATTTGTTACATAGAGGTTAAGTTGGTCTGTGATTCGTTATATTATGTCAAGGTAAGAAATCCCTGAGACGGTTAAATCAAACTTTTTCGATCCTCAGCCATTACAACTTTACATTGTTTAACAACAGTGACAAACAGCAGTGTTTACATTAATTTACATTAAAGAACAGCGATTGTCTATATAAATTTAATTGTGGAATCTTGTGTGATGGATTGAAATCGAATATTGATGTTCGTTATATTCAGGTATAAGCTTGAATTCATAAATGTATAATATGCTAGGAATTACGTAATTATTGTAAATAATTTATATTTATTGCTAACCGAGTGTCTTAGTGACATTTATAAACAAATCCACGACAAAACGAGGCTTAACGATAGCTTACTCTTGACTAGCCTTAGTGGACTTGTTTGACTTGGTATGAGTGGTCTCCATGCCAACTGCAACTGCGTTGAGTGACTTGCATAAAATATATAGTACTTGCGTTAAAGTTGAATTTAAAATAGCCCTACCATCACTTAAAATACCGACGCAGGACAAAAACTTCAAAAACCCCGGACACATGTGTGAAATCGCGATTTTTGACCGGACGTCTTAAAAAAATTATAAAAACGCAATTTCAATTTACATTTTTTATTAATTTAACAGCTTGT
Source organism: Euplagia quadripunctaria (assembly GCA_963859945.1). Taxonomy (NCBI): domain Eukaryota; kingdom Metazoa; phylum Arthropoda; class Insecta; order Lepidoptera; family Erebidae; genus Euplagia; species Euplagia quadripunctaria. The sequence continues at coordinate 16,573,289 of OY982573.1, read as the reverse complement.
TTACGATTCATCTGAATTATAATCTGCCCCTGACACAGAGTGTCCGGGTTTTAACCGGACACCGTTTGAAAACCCCGTCCCGACGCTCCACGGGCGCCATCTAAACTAGGACAAATCCGGGGATACCCGGACGGATGACAGCCCTAATTTAAAATAAATGTAGTTCTCTACACATTAATACTTGAAGATAATTTTTTGTACGTATTTTTAAGAAAATTAGACGAACGCAGGAACGTGAAAATTGAAATAATTAAAGTTTATGTACAGAAGAAGTGCAGAAAGCAAAATTTTTTAAACAATGCGTTACAAAATAAAAATTTCGTGAAAACGGCTACATAAAGCTATACGCGTTCAGTATTATATGTTAACCTGAAAATGACAGTTCAAGTTATACTGGTGAATGAAATAAACCAAAATTGAAATTATGACCGAAATTGAAATTATGATCGAAATTGAAATTATGACCGAAATTGAAATTATGATCAAAATTCGACCACCAGGCTTGAATAGAAATTAAATGAAACTTGAATAGGTTTCGATATTATCTAAATGCAGTGATGCATACTTAAGATCATAAATCTTGAATAACAGATTATTCATAAATCTTGACAATTAAAACAAGCACGCCAGAAGCCCAGAAACCTGTTTAAAGTCATCATCTCAAAATTACCATCAATAATTTGATTTATTTGTCTTTACTTTCCAGTTGTTCGACACAGTAAGTAGTACGTATACGTACTTGCTGGGCGACACGCGTTCCTGTGAGGCGGTGCTCATTGATCCTGTACTCGAACACGCCGAGCGAGACGCCGCACTTATCAGGGAACTTGGTTTCAACTTGATCTATGCAAGTGAGTAATGTTACGTTTACCTATTCGAGTTATCCATATTATACATACTAATATTATAAATGTGAAAGGAACTTTGTTTGTGTGTAAAAATATGCGTTAGAAAATGAACGAGTTGATAAACTTTTCTTGTAGAAAAATCGCTACCGAAGAGTTTGAAGTGCAATTTTTCTAACCTTATTAAAACAAGTAATTAAAAAAAAAAATACACGTCTGCCCTGCCAAAAAACGAATTGAAGATTTTTTTTACATTTGAAAATGGCGCCATACAGCCGCTTATTGATATTTTAATATATTTGTGTGATGAGCACGATCAAATGTCTGGGTGTATTTTATTTATAATACGTATGTATTTACAAATATATGTTTATCAGCAGTCTGGTTACCATAGCACAGGCTCTGCATAGTTTGGGATCAGACGGCCCCGTGTGAAGTGTCTCAAGTTATTATTATTATTGTGTAATAGTAAGTAATACAATTATGTGTCAGGTTTTAAAGGCAACTTAACTTTTTTTCTTCAGTGAATACCCACATGCACGCAGACCACATAACTGGCACCGGCAAACTGAAGTCTATCCTGCCCGAGACGAAGAGTGTGATCGGCAAAGCGTCAGGAGCTCAAGCCGATGTATACCTGAACGACGGCGAGGTGATCAACTTCGGGGCACATAAGCTGGTGGCCACAGCAACGCCGGGCCATACGAATGGCTGTTTGACATATATCTGTCATGAGCAGGTTAGCATAGCTTGCTAATAAGTAGCGCACATTGCATACTAATCACTGACCTCTATTATACAAGTACGCTGGACTGCATACGTCGTTATCAAACTGAAGCCATTTGATTTTCGCCATTTTGGCGCTGATAACAGTGTGAACGTCCGTGGAACTAATATTAGGGATGGGACATAACGCGATAAAAAAGTGTTTCACGTTATGGATATAAATGATTGGTGTAATTTCTTACTTTATAATATGTATACTTACGAGGCATAAAAGTAATTTCACGAAGCTATTAATACTTTATTAGCGTTTAATTAAGAAAACAACTTTACAAACAATTTTTAAGTTCATTAAATGTAACCCTCTGCAAACTACTAATGAATAAGAGGCTGCTTTTATAATGAATAAGAGGTGGCTTTCATAGTAAGACGCGGTTTTCATAGTAAATAAGAGGCGGCTTTCATAGTGAATAAGAGGTGACTTTAATATCTCGACAACCATTTGACCGATTTGGCTAATATACGATCTTAAAATAATCATTTACTTTAGAAATCTACTTGCGAAATTTTGTAAAGATCGGATCAACGATACTCTAATTATCATGGAACAAATAAACACATACACGATACATACGAACTCCAATTTTCCGCTCTTGATACGGAGATCTCGCTTCGCTCGATGAATAAGAAACCTGACTCAATTTTCCTGTTGAAAGGGTAAATGCATGGGGTATTGTTGTCATGGCGTGACGTGACAAATAAATCGGTAATGTGTTTACTACACAGATGGTCAATACATTTCGACTCCAATTTTCCTTTTTCATGTTTTACACCCATGACTGCTTAAGTGAGTGTGTTGGTGGGCAATCTGAAAGTATAAAGCAAACAAGTAAAATATACAGAATATCGTTGTAAATAGCGAGTTAAATGTCAGGGCTTATTTTTACGATTTACAAATAATAATGAAGATAATAATGAGAAATAATTATGAAGAAATTTATCGACACATAATTGATATGGAATAATCGCAACCCTATTCAGTAACTGTTTATTTTTTTTATTGACTAAACAATGAAATCTGAGTCTTATTTCCATTTAAATGTGATGATATTTAATAAAATAAGTATACAATAGTATTAAAAAGCTTTAGACATACAATTGAAACATTTATAGCCAAGAAATTCACTTATTTGTGAAACGTTATTCCGCTGCCTTTTTGGTACCGAGTTTTACAAAATACACAAACTTTCATTATATAAATGTTTTCTATATCACTTAGCAAACACCAAACACAAAAAGTAAAGTCTTATTTCACGATAAATAAGTAAATCAACAGAGACGCGCCAACAGATCACAACGGCCATTTGCAACAGATGTCAATTTTAGTACCCGAGACGCAGATGTCAATTTTAGTACCCGAGACGCTCGTGAGGGGCGCTTCAAAACGGCACAAAGATAACTGTCATTTATTATAATATATTTAGTCCAACGTGTTTGTATGTATAATAGAGGTCAATGATACTAATAAATACTTTAAATTTTAAATTTATTAAAAGCTGTTAACCTCGAGACAAACATCAATTAAAGGGGAATTGTGGTAACACCGAATACAAAAAGAGTTATTAGTTATCCGGTCCCGGCAACGCACTTGTGACTTTTGAGTTGCAGGTGCCCATAAGCGCGGCCGACCAAGCATAATCACTCACTTACTTATTTGATGTATGTACGTTTAAATTTGACCCGGCTTGCATCCAGAATTTCTGCACTACACACATTCATTTGAATAAAAGCTTTATAATTATCTTACTAGAATTAAATGTGTATAAGAATTGGCTCAGTATTTAAAATCGAGCTTGATAGTTTAAATAATATTTCTTTATAGATTTACGAAGTAAGCTTCTTAATTCCAGGGTATAGCATTCACCGGTGACACCCTCCTGATCCGAGGCTGCGGTCGCACAGATTTTCAAGAGGGTTCCTCAGAAAATCTCTATAACTCTGTTCACCAGCGTATCTTCACGTTACCGGATCACTACACGTTGTATCCAGCCCACGACTATAGGGGACAAACAGCCACCACAGTGGGGGAGGAAAAGAAATACAACCCACGGTTGACGAAACCATTACCCGAGTTTATGAAGATTATGAAAAATTTGAATTTGCCTTATCCTAAGATGATTGGTAAGTTTTAATTTATATGTTTACTAGCTGACCGACAGACGTTGTCCTGTCTTAACTTTGAATATTGAATTGGTATAATTAATAATAAAAAAAAAATCCAAATACATGGTTCAGACTGATGCATCTGCCAACTGTCAAACGACTGACAGTTAAGTCAAAAGCGCTAAGGTTACATTAGAAAAGTTGATATGGCTGTTAAGTTTTCTTAAATTTTCTAGTTTTCTTAGCATTTTCTTAATTTTTTCTTTCCTAAGAACCTTCTCCTCACAATGACAAATACAAAAAAAAAATATTAGCGAAATCGGTCCAACCGTTCACTCGTGATGCCGTGACCAAGGGAAATAGGGATTAATTTTTATATATATAGATTTGAAAGTCACTTGCCCCTTTTATTTATCGGCAACTAGTTTTGTTTTTATAAGAATTCTCTCAGTATAGGCAATATAAACATCAGAAAATTATCCAATTTTATGATGTTCTTTTTGCCCGTACTTCTGGCCACCGCAGGAAGTCTTCCAAGTCATCGTACATGTGAAAGCGTTAGGTCTGAAGGTCTGGGCGCACTTCTACTTTGTCTTCTCTCTGACCTGTGTACCTTACAGTTTGTTATACATCACATATGTAACATGGTCATAGTGGTCAGAGGCATACATTGACTTGGAGTCTCACGTTACTTGCCAAAGCTATATGGACTGACGATAAACTTCCTCGAGCCCAAGATGGTCTCCGTTCAAGAAAGTTTATGAGTGATAAAAGTGGCCTTCTGCTGAGTTATTATTGGTTAGAGATGGACAACCATTAGGAAGGTATTTTCTCATTTAAAAAAAACTTTAATTCTGTTACAGATAAAGCTGTGCCTGCCAACAGAGTATGCGGATTGCATTATTAGAAAAATAAAACGAAAATAAGTATAGTTTCTTCAATAATTAACTATGGCCTTGAATACTAGCTATCTAAATAACCGAAAACTATAGCATCAGAAACTAATGAATTATTTCGATTAACAGAACAGAAGTTTAAATAATTAATTATTTATTTCCTCTGTCACAAAGGCAACTTGAAGCTATGGTTATTAACTTTAATACATATTCAAAAACGACCGCGTGGGAGACTGGTATCTGCACTACGAAACCCTGTCACACAGATTACCAGGCCGATTAAATGAAAATAATAGTATTAACGTCAAAAAATGTGATAACATGATACTAACATATTTTTATGTAGGAGTTGTAGATTTGTAGAGTTGTAGTTGTAGGGTTGTACAACTTTAAAAGGTGTGGCCCCACTGGGAAGGTCCAGTAGCGCTTCTTTTAGCAGCGTTCTTTTCTAGGAGCATTTTACGTGGAAAACCGCTGACCAAATAAACTTACGTTTAATCAGTCGAATGTGCTGAAAATTCAATCTTATTACATTATGAGTGTTTTAAGATATTTCTAGGAAAAGTATCCCTTATCCACATTTGCAACTATACTACACTTCTTGTATAGAATAGGTGGCTTATAGTGTATTTGCTTTGTGTTTAATGTAAATTAGGTAAAGCAAGTCTTCATGTCTCACTTTACCTGGGGAATTTAATGAGGTTAATTCCGCACAATGTGTAAATTATAAATTATTAAATTCTGTACATATAAAAGGCGGTAACATATAAAATATGAAATAGAGAAAAAAAAAGGATAAAAGACGTTAAACAATTTATATTAGCAATGTATGATATAGGATCGGTTTTTTTTTAAGGTAAAGAGTTTGGCACACTTTAATTATTATTATATAATTATGATTATTCTTAGAAAATTACAATATATTTTTAACACTGCGATATAACACTTGATTTTCAACTTTTATGTAATCAAATTGATCGATACGACATTATTTTTTTAATATTCAGGGAAGATTAAAAAATCCCTAGTTTTTACGTTTTATTACGTTAAAATACATAGGTGTAAATTACCCTAATTAATATGCGTAATTCTAACTAATACGCATTTTTTATGTAGATAAGTTCACCTGTGATAACGATGTAGGTATATAATTGTGATATGTGTGTAGAAGGATTCCCTATGACAGTACATTAGGTACTTTTTAAAAATAAAAGCATCAGGGTAATCAAATATTGCCGATAAGTAATGCTTAATGTCACTTTGTTCCTTATTTAAATAAGTGCATTATAAATAGTTTGTGTTATTAATCATTGTTTTCGAAGTTATATTTACTTTATTAATTCTTTATATGCATCAGTTAATAAAAATGTTGACTAATAATTATTTGTAGTTTTATTTTGACATTCCTTAATAATTTGTAAATGAGAGAGAGAGAGAGAAAAGTCAGAGTCGTAAAAAATAGAATATCGTAGAATATAACAATTACCTCAGCTTATAATAACAATTACGTATTACGTAATGTGTGATAAGTTCCTTCTAGAAGCAGCGATGACCTGCATAAATGTCGGGAAATAGTGGTGAGAAGTCGGCGCAAAAGCTTGTGACAAACATTTGTGATAGCCTTCCGATCAAAAAGTACATACCACGTGTGAAATTGTACATAGTGTTCTCAAAATTTAGTAGAATGATTTAATACTGTTGTTGATGTTTTTCGAGATTTTGGTATTTTTAAATTACTAAGACGGAATTTAAACATTATTTACGTGTTAGGTTAGGGTAGTAGATACATCTAGGAGTCCCAGATACCTCCTATTTTAGGCGGAGTATGGCACACCGTGTAGTTTTAGTCGATTAGATTCCGACATACTGCCCCACCCCGAAAAAACCCCGATAGGGTGCCGGCCCGAGGTGATTTCCACATGCACAAAAAAAAAGGTTAGTAGATATGTGAGGGCCTTCCGACAACTACCGAGACGGAAACCTGAGAAGTTGGCCTATGCCGTGCGGTGTTCCACAGGGGTCTGGACAGCGCCAGATCCTTACTGCTGTCATCGGAGACTCGCTACCTGCCGTCGTACGCAAAGTCGTAAGCAATGGCTGGTAGCGACAGATATTTTACCGCGGTTGCATCCTTCTGCGAGCCTATTTCAGGAAAAGGAAATTTTTTAGAGGCAAGAATGAAGATGATTGAAAAGAGAAGAAAGAAAAGTATCGAGGCATGAAAGTTAAAGTAGAAGAATGCGTAAAAAAAAAGAAAGAAACCAGAGGCTTGAGAAGGATTTCAGCGTTAGTTTCCGGGACAATGTAAAGAAATGTGGGGGAAATCAATCTTAGCTTCGATGAATGTAATAAGAGATGAACGAGGTGAAATTGTTAATGAGGAACGATTGGTTTTATAGCAATGGAATATATATTTTGAAGATTTGTTCGAAAAATGCAAAGTGAGCGAGACTGGCGAAGAAGTTTTAGACTTGTCACTTTGTGATGACCAAAATAAAGTAGTAGTAGGTAAATTGCTGAGCATGACAGAGTAACGATTGAAATGTTGAGGGCTTCTGAAGGATTGGTGGCAGGACTTTTGCACCATCTACTTAACTTTGGTAATTGGAGACAAGAACAAGTTCCGAATGATGCGATAGTGGCGGTGATTGGCCCAATATATAAAGGCAAAGGATCGCAGCAGGGGGCCAGAACTATGGTGGATTCCGCCTTCTCTGTGTTGGGAGACTGTAAGCCAAATTTGATTGATAGGGTAGTAACGAATTATAAAATGTGGGATGTGCTGACAGGATTTTTTAAAGGGAATGGGGTGTACGAATCAAGCCCATCATTGCACTACCTGGTGGAAAAATGTCTGGCCAAAACCAGATCCTATTTTGCGCTTTCGTAGATCTGGAAAAAGTTTATGATAAAGGGAACAAGAATGAGTTATAGAATGTATTCTGCATGTATGGGGTGGACCATCTGATACGGGCTCTGAAGTCTTTATACAAGGACTTCCAGAACCTCTGTTTAAGTTAATGGTGCCTACACAGACTCGTTTGGTATTGCAAAAGGAGTCAGACAAGGATTAGGTTACCCGCTTCTCCTCGGTTGTTCAACCTTTGCATGGATAGCTGCATGAGTGAATTGAAAAAATAAATAAATTTTGGATTGAATATGAGTGTGAAGTAGGTATGCTTACGATTAAGTCCTACTTGCTTCGTCAGCGGAGGACTTGCAAGAAATTACGAAAAGTATGAATGAGGCCTTGAACGATAAACTATGAAAGTGAACGCAAGTATGACGAAAGTTATAGTTTTTGAAAATGAAGAAACGAATGAATGTGATGTTATAATTGAAAATGAAGGCGTAGAATGTGTCAAAGTTTGTATACTTGGGTAGTTTGTTATCTAGGCATGGAAGATGCACCGGATATATTTATTGAAAGGAGAGTAAATAGTCCATGCCTTTGTGATCGGTGAGTCGGAGCCGCAAAGAAGGCGTACCTAGCAGTTCATAGTAGTGTGTTGGTATTGCAGAAAAATTATGAAAGTAGAACAAATGCTATTGGTTGATATTCGAGAGATTTGTGGCTTGAAAGAGGACGTAGTGACAAAAATTGGAAAGGTGGTTGAGGTGGTTTGGACACGTAGGAAGAAAGGACAAGTCAGAAGTAGCTACCCGAAACCGGTGGGCTTGTATGAAAGGTTTAGTGGTCAGTAGAGAAACCTCATAAGGTATGTACGTATAGAAGCAAGTGGCGGGCTGTTGTCTCTTTCTATCCCAATGAGCGTATGTATATATGTATAAACTAGCTGCGCTCCGCGGTTTCACCCCCGTAAATCCCGATGCCGTGGGAATATCGGGATAAAAAGTAGCCTATGTGTTAATCCAGATCTCCAGCTATCTACATAGCGCGTTTCATCGCAATTAGTTCAGTAGTTTTTGCGTGAAACAGTAACAAACATCCATACATCCTCACAAACTTTCACGTTTATAATATTAGTAGGATAGTAGGACTCGTAAGATGTAATATTAGTGGATAACCACAGTCAGTAGAGATAGTAAAGACACAAGGCCAACCGTAAACGCAATCATAAAACAATCTTTACACTCTTTTCTTATTACTAAATCTTTGATACCGTTTTCATAAGACAAAAGCCGTGCTATGTCGTTGTTACGGTGCTACTATGGCCAGACATTACTCGTATTACGGTACTAACTACCATCCCAAAGTCCCCAAACTAGGTAAAATAAAAAAAAGTTAATGCCATAGTTCCTAAGGACCATCCAGTCTCTTTTTGGACGGTTAATATAATTATGTAATAAACTTTGTTTTCTTTTAAATTTTTATTTTGTAGTTAACTATTTATTTTTATCGTTCCCGTTAATATGTCATGGTTAATGAGTAGGTTGAGATTTTAGTGTATGCTTTAACAGCTTTCAAATTTTAAGCGAATTTTACTAATTACCTTCGGCCACTAGAAGTCGTACTCCCACTGTCTCATTTAACATTTGTAACATTGTCAACTCGACAAATCCCCCACTTACAAATGTTAACAACCATGAGCTGTAATCCGAACCAGTCTGTTGTTTGACATTTCATTACTAGAAGCGTTCCGCTCTCCAGGGACACCACCCTACCAACATTGTATAAACGTGCCGCAGTAGGTATTCTGCAAAAAATATCTAAGAGAAACAAGTACTCCAAGGTTAGTATTTTCTTTTAGAATAGGTACGTTTGTGGCTTTGACTATCACATCTAGTAGAACTAGTTTTTAAGTCATTTTTTACCGAACTACTGTAGGTACCTATATTGTATTGCCTTAGTAGCAGTTTTCATGTGGGAGAGCCATGCTTCAGCACGTATGGTCCGGCTCGACTCCGCTCGATACCACGGCCTCACAGAAAACCGGCAGTGAAGCAATGCTTGCATTGCATTTCGCCGCGTGAGTGAGGTTACCGGAGGCCCTAACCCTTCCCTTTCCCTTATTCCCGTCCTTCCCCTCTCCCCACTCTTCCCCCCCTCCCCCTCTTCTCTTACTTCCACCTTAAAGTGGCGGTAGCCATTAACCATCAGGTGACCCGTCTGCTCGTTTGCCCCCTATACCATAAAAAAAAGGGGCATAGCTACCGCCGTATCAGCCGTATCAATGATACGGGGCCCCCGGGCTACAGAGGCCCCTAACGTGTGAAAGCAAAAATTTGTAAAATATTATCCACAATGTCACTTAATCTCGTGTTTCCCGGGAAAAAAAAAATGTCATACGTGCCTATAGAGTTTTCACTTCAGAAATGACAAAAGTCAAAAATGCAATCTCTTTTTTTTCCCGGGTTAAGCGTGCGCCCAAAACTTGGCAACATCCTACATCGGTTATTGCGGGATTCCCCCGTTTAAAGCATTTTTGTTTCTTTTGTGAGAAATCTTTACCCTTCATTTGGGCCCCCCAACTAATTTTGATACAGGGCCCCTCCAAGGCACGCTACGCCACTGCTTAGAAGGTATGGTATAAGTGGGTGATAATCATACATTTCTTATTCTGTAACTCAATATTGTCTCTGAAATTTTGAAACGAAAACAAACAGCTTGTCAGTATCTGCTACTTTACAATAATTTAGCAAAAAAGATTAATATATATAATATATATATTAATATCTAAAACCTTAGTCTTCCACCCTGGTCAAGAAAAAAAAAGTTACACCATTTTCGTTTTGAAACGAAATGTGTTGGACAATATTTCTGAAACAGGTATTCGCTAGAGTCAGGCCCACCCTACCTCGTGTGGTACCTACATCGGACCCCACCCCACAGCGAGGCGCGGCGTGACATTAGCCAAATGTCGCGGAAACTGGGGACGCAATTAATGGCCCTCGTGATATATCGGAAGCGCCCTCTGTCACCCCACCATAACACAAACTAGATAAAGTAAATATGCCTGTTGTTTTGCGACAAAAGTTTCGTAAGTTAACGGTTCTTAAGAAAGGATCTTAAAAAGACTTCAAATAAAGATTGTACTCTGGTGCATTTTATTAATAAAACTCTAATGATTAAATTAATTAAGTACTTTTAATACGCTTTCATTAGCTCAATGTGTTAGCTAGGTAACGGAATCTTGCAACTTTTATTTTCACCAATTTAACAAGTCAATAAGGTGCCTTATCTTATTGACTTGAATACTGGCACACGAGTGAAAATGACCATATCCATGACCATTTAGTTCGGTTTGGTTATTAAAGAGTGTTTTTTTTAGTTTGACCGTTCCTTGTTTAAATATTTGGGTGAGACCTATGTTCAGCAGTTGTCATTCTACGGCTGATATGAGGGTAAATATAGCTACGCAATTACGTTGTATAAAACTCAAGCTAATTGTTATTTTCATTATGTTAAAATATAAATAATATATAGCGTTTTTACAAAGTTTTCATTAGACTATGATTGGACCTTCCCCCACGAAGAAAGTATTCCTGTAATGATGCAGTTACTGATTCTGTAATTTAAATCGGTCTAACCTAAGAAATGTGATATACGGCTGCGCTTTTTTTTTAAGGGAGGCGTTTGCTGCCTTTGGCTAATATTTTGTCGGGGTGAAAGTGGTCTCCCTCCCTTTGTTACTCGGTCTGCAACTATACTAAATTAAAGAAAAAGCCAAAGAAAAATAAATTAAAAGTATTTATTTCAAATTCCAATTGGCATGAATTTTATAAGCATAAGTCACATTTTTTTTGTAAAGTAACATCATGGCTCATACTTTTCCCCCATAGATGCTAAAATTCGCAAAATCCACACAGACCACTACAAACGTACTGAGTTTTGTGTTTTCGCGCATAGGCTTGTGGTTACCTAATTACTGAAACATTTTTTTAATTTCTTTTTTAATTTAGTTTAAATACAACTTCCCAACATCAACCGTTTGGCGAGGCCCCCGTCAGGTGTGGATTCCTAGCCTGGTCGGAGGAACCTACTTTTGTACTGAAGCGAAATCACGCCCTTTCTCCACAAGCTCCTATAATAATGTAATTCAAGTAAAATTTACCTTCAGTTTAAAGCTATAACATAAATTCAAAATTTAAAATACCGATCCACTTACTCAAAATCCCAAACAGCTGATGATCTTCGAACAGCTGTGCAGATTTTTTTAATTATAGCTAAAAACACTCATCAACAATCAAGACACCTTTCAAACAAAAAAATGAAATCATAATCGGTCCATCCGTTTAGGAGCACACAAATCCACAAACAGACACACAAATACATAGATACCTACACATGTTAAACTTATAACACCCCTCAAAACAAGGGTTAAAAACAATAGCCATGAAAAGTATAAATAAGAAATCTGTGATTTAGTTAATGTAAGCCTTGTGTGATAACAGATTGTTTAATGGTCTTTTCCTATTTTTCAATAACTGTTGTTGGTGATTGGCTCTTCCTAAAATGGGAAGAACGCGATGATATACGTGTACGTTTATACGCTATGGGCTTTGGGGTAAATATGATATATTGAGCAGTATCGTGATTGTGGTGCTTTGAGCACTGACGATTAGTCACGGTGTAGGGGACATTGGCCGGGTGGTGCAAACAATGAATCAGTTTATAACTTTATTAAATGAAGTAGAAAATCGAGTCCCGGTTTGTTTTTAGTATTTAATGCAGTTGTAACTTTTAGTGGGCGAAAGAGCCATGTTTGGCTCGGTTTTGAGCATGACATCACTCTTGTCTTTTAATTGTGTAAATTTAATTTGAACACGAAATAGGAACTTCTCGATAGTAATGTTAATGCCTTTATCATCATTATATCTAAGCTTTTGCAGCAATGTCACAGCTGAACGTAAGTATTTCTACATTCACAAGAAGCCGTCTTGCGTCGCACGCATTCAGGTTTAAATAATACAAGAGATCGCCTGGTGGTCGAATTTCGATCAAAATGAATTTTTCGTTTAATTCATTGTTCAGTGTAACTTAAAGTGTCATTATTATAGACTTACGTACCATGAGAGCTAAACATATTGTACAGGAGGCGTGTTGTAACACATTTTGTTTAAATTTTTTAGCTTTCTGCACTGCTTCTATATCTATACAAAAAATTCCATATTCTGCCTTTAAAAAAATCGAAGCGAAATCGCTGAATGTGTTCTGTTAATGAAGACGATAGATAACTAAATTGATTGTTCTCATTTATTATTCAAATTTTCCTTAAATGTCCCACAAAAATTCACAAGGTTCAATCCACCAATTAGTGTACTATCTGCCTCTACTAACTACAGACAAAACTCGTATGTCGTGAGACCCTGCCGCAATTTTAACAAGTTATGCAAGGAGCATGATTTTGATGTTTTTACCACTAAAGTGTGGTTGGCAAGGAAAACCTTGAGTTCTTCGGCAGTTAAACCATTCTTGTTATTACCAAACCGTTACCAAGTTACACAATAGAATAGACCGCAATATTATTTTTGTTTTGTCTTCGTGTATAGACCAGTTAGTTATGTATTATTATTGATCTATCTTTCTACCGAGACTGTTCACACTTTTCTTTATTATGTAATCTAGAAGTGAAAACTTGTAATTGGCTGTCTGGATACTAGAATGATTACTGTTATGTTATATTCAGGGGCGTAGCTACCGCCGTATCAGCCGTATCAATGATACGGGACCCCCAGGCTACAGGGGCCCCTAACGTGTGTAAGCAAAAATTATTAAAATGTTATCCACCATGTCACTTAATCTCGTGCTTCCCGGGAAAAAAACATAAAAAAACTTTCATACGTGCCATAGAGAGTTTTCTCTCTATTTCTCTCAATCTCTTTTATTGGCAACATCCTACATCGGTTATTGCGGGATTCCCCCGTTTAAAGCATTTTTGTTTCTTTTGTGAGAAATCTTAACCCTTCACTTGGGGCCCCCAACTAATTTTTGGTACAGGGCCCCTCCAAGGCACGCTACGCAACTGGTTATATTATCAGTAAGTTTTTTAGTAGTTAGAAGTTCCTACGTTTGCGCAATGTTTTTATAAATGCGTACAAAGAATTCCTTCACGGATTAATATATAGATAGGACACAGTTTTTCCACAAAAAAAAATCTATGTATGTTTATCCGTGTTCTAGAAATCTGGCTCTGTTTTAGTTTATGCCTAGGTAGCGATGTGTAATATGTTACCCGATATTATATTAGTATAATACCTAATACAATACACTACACACAATATACAATACCTAACACTAATACAACAACCTAATACAATTTCTTCGTGGGAGCGCCATGCTTCGGCATGTATGGGCCGGCTCGACCGGAGTGATTGTGAATGTTTGTATTGCTTTTCGCCGAGTGAGTGAGGTTACTGGAGGCTCTAACCCTGGTCCGGATGTCTTAATAAAAGCTGTTCCCGGATCCCTCCTACTTAAGGAGCAGTACGGCACACCGTGTGGTTTTAGTCGGTTCGATTCCGACACACCGCCCCACCGAAAACCCCGGTGGGGTGACGGCCCGAGGGGGTTTCCACATGCAAAACAAAAAAAAAGGCTCTAACCCTTCCCTCTCCCCTCCTCCACCCCTCTTCTCCCATTCCCTTACTCCCACCTTAAAGGCAGGCAACGCACTTGTGACTTTTGAGTTGCAGGTGTCCATGGGCGGCGGTAGTCATTTACCATCAGGTGACCCGTCTGCTCGTTTGCCCCCAATACCAATAAAAAAAATACAAATACACTCTTCTCTTATTTACTTTCTCTAGAACATAGTACCTAAGCAGGTATGAATAAGCATTCGTAGTTTAAACAAATATGCACCTTCTAGACCATTTCCAATGTTCTTGTTACTCCTGGTTCGACTTTCATATTTCGTAACGATTATATTTTGAGAGGTCAGTCATAGAAAGAACTTATTTTACGGTAATTAAAAAAGAAAACAGATTTCCCGTAGGTACCGGTAGATGGCGTTGTTCATATTTGAATACGTAACACGTCAAAAAACAAGTGAAGTTTGACGCCAACGATAGTTCAATGATGACGTAAGATGGCAGGAAGATGCAATTCAACTAATTGTGTCATACTTCATAACAACGAGGGGTTTTGGCGAAAATTCAAGAATGTAATGAGAGCAGAACCAAGGTTCGGGAGCCATTCTGTTCCAATTTTCGAAGTTATGTAAGTTCAAAATCGTTGAAGCCCCAATTTCTTCGCTGACTCATTGGCACACGAAAATTTCTATGCATAGAAATGCTTTGACGTAAGCAAAGGTAGACTTACGAGTATGTATCGATTAGTACGTAGTTGTTATGGTATGTTGTTGCTAGGGTTGCTCACTTTTATTTACGGCCTTAAGGGGCAAGTGGTGTGAAGCCTTACTTGAATACTTACTTTTATTTATTTCAACTTTACATAGGCGGACTTAAAGCCTAAGGCATTCTCTACCAGTCAACCTTCGGGTGATGCAGAGAAAAGAAGAAGTAGGTGCATTCAAAATTATGTTAAAAATTGTAAAAAAATTTAAATTTGACAACATAATACACAAATATACGGAACGTGTACACAAATATATACATATAGATATATACCTATACATATACTTATATACATACATACACACACACACACACACACATATACATTATTCTTACGCATATAATACATTTTATATACGTATGAAGACATTAAATGCCGAACTATTGACGAGTCGATTCTGCCAATTCTTTGAATAAGGGCTCCTTTACTTTACCTTAAAATAATAACGGTTTGGAGCCATCCTGACTTCGAGAGGAAGTGCATTCCATAGAAGAATGGGAGTAGGGGAAGGGTGGAAGAGGGGGAGAGGGGGGAGAGGGAAGAATTCGGAAGGAGCCTCGGGTAACCTCACTTACTCGGTGAAAAGCAATGCAGGCATTACTTCACTGCCGGTCTTCTGTAAGGCCGTGGTATCACTCTGGTCGAGCCGGCCCATACGTGCCGAAGCAAGGCTCTTCCACGATGAATTTATTTAAATAATTCACAATAATCACAGTTAACATTAATTGGCATAACATTCGCTTGTACTCTTCGCTATTCTCCGCACTTGTTACTCGCTAATCGCAAAACTAGAACTGAATCAATATCGAAATGTGATTTCCTTAAATAGTTCAAAAGTTATCTCATAGACAGTTCTTGAACTTTCCGGAACTATATCTATCTGACTCGACATCTTTCCAGAATAACGTAGAACATTCCATTAGTCCCGCTTTGCAATAAAAGACGGTGCCACGCGCTTTAACGCAGGCGATCGTAACAATATTGTAATCTTTACTTTATATGTACATAAATTAAATGTGTTTTAACATAGATTAGAAATCCAAGACAATCGATTGTCTGGGATTTTTTGTTTGAAAGGTGTCTTAATCGAGAGTTTTCTTAGCTTATAATTCAAGAAAATCTGTTTAGCCGTTTGAAGATCATCAGCTCTTTTCTTACTTGGTGGGTTTTTGAGACGGGGATATTTTAAATCTTTAATTTATGTTTTAGCTTTAAATTAAAGACATATCTTGCTAGAATAACATTATATTATTATTTTATTAAATGAGCATGTGAGTAAAAGGGTGTGATTTCCAAGACAATCGATTGTCTGGGATTTCTAATCTATTTAAAAACATAATTAATTATACCAAATCTAATACAATCGACCAGAGTAGAGGTAGACAGAATAGAGTACAGGTAAACTGCAGTCTCAGACTAATACCCAGTATCAGTGTTCACAGGCACAGTAAATACAGATTACCCCGGCATACTGCAGCGGTTTAAGTAATCATCTCATTTACAGCTTCTGCAACGAGTATTGTACTTTCAAACTTCACATTAAACAACTATTTTGGGTGAACTACTTTTTGCTTTTAAGCCATAATTATGTTTGTAAAGTCAAAGTAGGGAATGCTTTCAATGTGTACATAGTTATGTTTACAAAGCCTGTCAAAATACCTTAACAAATGGAATTTAATTCTAGTCTACGCGCCATCATGTACATAAACAAGTCCTGAATATAAGTTACATGTTTGTTCTAAGATATACAACCTTGTAACGCAACCTAAATAAACTAGCCGACAGAGATAATGTAAAGTAAGATGGTCGCTTATATTAATCATTAGTTCGTCTCTTGGGAAGGAGACGGAGAAAATAAACGCAACAGCTTGGCTCGTTAGACGGAGCCTTAACCCACGGACTCACTGACCGGGCTCATTACTGCACAGGATAGCCATAGATGACTGAGATAGAGGATAAACGTAATAATGGAAAATATATGTGGGATGTTTCTCTTTGAAGGCGTTGTATATGGCTGTCTGGTGAAATATTGCGACTATTTCTTGCTATGTGTTGCATTTCTAGAGTGTAGGGCGCAGTAAGGAATGAAAATGAGTGAAGTTTTTTAGAATATCAACTACCTCTGCATTTTGGACTAGGAGTTTCCTTTTATTAGCAAACGATATAAAATATGGCAATTTGGCGGACGTTTCTGGATTAAATCGGAGCGGTAGACATGATCTGACACAGAACCCCGATCGGAAACGAAAACGGTACCTCACAAGCCAGTTGATGTACAAATATGATACACAATCACTTTACCGTCTTACAGTTTTCTAAAAGCCTTCGGAAAGCCTTTCTCAAAAAGCCTTTTAATCCTGTTTGACCCTTTCCATAATAAAGAAATAAGCCTTTTTGAAATATCAACCGTTACTATTGAGCGAAGCGGGACAGAACGAACCTCAACTAAAAACTTATACAGACAATGAAAGTTTGTGTTAACCGAATTCCCTTGTCTCTCTGGAGCTGCGAAGCAGAAAACCTCGTTGACTAAATTACGCACCAAAACGGGAAGAGACCGAGACCACCCAATTAAGAAAAAACCTACTTTAAAATCCTTGACTTCCTTCACGTTTGTAATTAACGCGTAATGAAAAGATAGCACTTGACCTAATGCCTTTTTGTTATGTACCTTAATTATCTTATTCGCCTTAATATTCTTTTTACAAACACACAGTAACAGTAAAGCAATTGTTAATGTCTTAAATATACTTCCAAACGGCAACAAATCGTATGTAATATATCCCATAAACGCGAAATTTATATGAACTATATTATTTATGACGTCTAAAGCCAAGAATTTCAACACACATTCATATAGCATTCTTGGCACTTCTTAAACCAACAGAAGCGTAAAAGGGGCTACTTAACTTTTATTCCATTGGATACAACAGCGACACACAATTCCTTTTAGATATACCATTAGTTAGTAGCTTCGAACTGGCCCTCTACAAATCCAAGCACATTTATCTCATTTTGCGTCCGCAGCTTTACAGTAAGGCCCGTACGAATACCGGAGCGTCTAGCTGCATGCGACACGCCGTGACGTCACCCGTCTGCCATATGCAAATTTCTAGAATATTCCAACGAACGAAGCGTCGACCAATTCTATGTGCAGATGCCTTAATGGCCCGCCTTGGTTCGCTTCAAAATTCCATTTGGTATCTACCATCTTCTATTTGAGATGCTAGATGGGCATGTATCCGCACTTTTGGATGGTTTGTTTGATTTATTGGATGCGTTTATGATAGCGGCGGGTAGGTTTCCGAGTTCTGAATGCTTTATATGTTTCAGGTGGTGGGTTGGAACCTTTTGTTGGTGCATCATGTAAATAATATCAGTTTGCTGTTAACGCACACTTAATGCGATACAATGTGACTTGTGAATAAGGTATTACTTGTGAAGTCAAATTAGTATTTTTTTTCTAAACTTCAAAACCTTAGTTTTGATACAATTTTGGAAATAACTACGCATGACGTCACGCTTTAGTTGGCAAATTATTACGTTAATTTACTACTACTACTACTATTGAGTGTAGAAACTACCCAATTAGTTTGAATGTTTCACAAAGCGTGATCACAATAGAATTTTCCAAAGCTGTTGTACCCTGACAACTGGGTTGTATGTTCCTTTCTATACAAACCTTTCATGCAGAAAAAAAAGAACTTTTTCATAGGGATACCCAGCAAGTCGGGGACAAAAGCTTTAAAAAAAATAAACAAGGTATATGGCGGTATAACATGGAAACTTGTGTAATCGTGTTTAAACTGTTTTCAAAAGGTTCGACGAAGGAAAAACAGTTCCCTGGCCATTATGTTGGTAATCGCTTATCATCATGTAGAACGTGTGCTGGTTGAAGATGTTCAGATTTTCCTTGCTACAGCACGCTAGGTGTACTGCCGTGACGAGAATTTCTTTTGTAAGACAATCGATCTATTTCCGTCCTGAGATTATCGTAGATGATTGAATGTGGTAGTGGATACGCGGCGTACTCCGCCGGGTATCCAACGCTAGGTGTCGCGCAGCCTTTTTTTATTTTTTTTTGTGCTTGTGGAAACCCCTCGGGCCGTCACCCCACCGGGGTTTTCGGTGTGGCAGTGTATCGGAATTAAACCGACTAACACTCACGGACTTTGTATCTGCTCCGTGGCAACACCTCACTGATTGTTATCTGCCAATGTTCGTAGGTTGTTAAAAATAGATATAATGTGGGTTCAAGATTTTTTATAAAACTGTTTCGACTTCGACCAAGGCTGTATCCCTTTATATTTAGAACAATTGTGAAAAGGTTAACGGGAAACCTTTTAAAATACTTTTGAACTTCGTACTTTTTATTTTATTATGGTGCGTGGTTCATTTTGAAATTGATTGGAAACTTTACAGAGTTTCACGGTTACTTAAGTGGGTAGTTATGTTCCACGTTTAAAGAAATTAATTAAAGAAAACATTACATTTACCTATATAATTTATATTAAACGATTGCTTGTTGAGAACCATGGCTCCACGAACGATAACCACGTACACCTTAAACAGTGGCCGTTCCGGTCTTATGAGCCGTAACTGATATAGAATGAATTAATGACAGACGTTGTCGGGTCCAAATTACACAAGCCCAATGAAATAAAAGCGCTTTTAGTTTTCCCAGACTATCCAATTTTCTTCAGTACATACTTGTTTCAATTTTTCTTTATCTAAAAACCTTATTAGGGTCTATTAGAAACAATTTAAAATAATAATGTGCGAAATGGGTCCAGCCGTTCTGTAGTGATGCGCTTACCATTGAATAAATTCATTTTTATTTGCCTACTATCTGTGCCATGCGATTTCACCCGCGTAAGTCTAGATCCCACAGGAATATCGGGATAAAAAGTAGCCTATATGTTAATCCAGGTCTCCAGCTATCTACATACCAAGTTTCATCGCAATTGGTTCAGTAGTTTTTGCGTGACAGAGTAACAAACATCCATACATCCTCACATACTTTCCGGTTTAAAATATTAGTATGATAATTTCTAACATTTTTTTACTTTTTTAACAAAACATAATCATTGAAATAGGACCACGGTTATATATTTTTTTCAATATGCACAAAAAGAGTTAAGAACCTCTTTTTCATTTTGCAATTGGCTAAAATACCCATGAAACGTTTTTAAATGAATGTTATGCCGCTTCGATGCTCTAAAAAATTATTATCTATGTAAAAGTTTAACTAATTATGGAAATATAATAAGTCATTTCTAAAGCATGCCAATCTGGATTTATAATAACATTGCTTTGATATGAGGATTTTGCCTTTTATAAGCAGAAGGCCCTAAATAATAACATTGATGAGCTAAGCCATGGATTATTTAATTTTCCAGTTTCAAAATGTGTCTGAAATTGGACAGTTAGGTCCTGTTAGCTAAATGTCATGTTGATACGAGATAAAGTAAAAAGCTGTTGAAATATAAATATGTGAGTAGATTTACTCTTAAATAAATGGATATAGTATTATTTAGTAAATGCACGTATTTGTTTTCTTAATGTTTGTGAAGTCTGGTAACTAGCGCTGGGCTATCGTGGTCGATGATATTATTTTTAGTAGACCTCCTTCGTTTACAACATTATTTACCTTCTAGAACTTTAAAATAATTATAGTTTAAAAAACTAAAAAACACGCTTTTATAGAAAAATCAACTAAAAAATATTTTTTTTTATCGAATTATTGCATTGTCATCGGTATTTGACAGGTGTGCAAAATTTGAATGAAATCTGGCCGTTTAAAGTGGGTCAAAACCGTTCCCAAAGGAGTCGGTTACAAACATACAAACAAACATACATACAAGTGAAGCTAATATAAAGCGTGTAAAAAATCAGGGACTTTAACCAATTTGTCCAACCAACTGTCACCATATTTAGTGTTGTGAGTTCGATACCCACATGGTACAATTATGCGAGAATTAGGTTAACACAAACTTTAATTGTCTGTATAAGTTTTTAGTTGAGCTTCGTTCTGTCCCGCTTCGCTCAATAGTACATTACGGTTGATATTTCAAAAAGGCTTTTTTCTTCATTATGGAAAGGGTCAAACAGGATTAAAAGGCTTTTTGAGAAAGGTTTTCCGAAGGCTTTTAGAAACCTGTAGGACGGTAAAGTGACCGTGTATCATATTGGTACATCAACTTGCTTGCGAGGTACCGATTTCGTCGCGTTCAATTGACACTTTTAGATTTTCATCATCACATCTCACACCCCGGCTATCAGAAGACGGATTATAACACACAGTTTTATTCAAGATCCTCATGTAATGCGGCATAGCGTGTTTTTATAAGGTCTATAAACATTTTAACTTACATAACCGGGCATTTTGCCGGTTAAGCCGGATCTTATGTGATCAATATTGAGCCAATCAGATGCGAACGTGGTTGTTGCTTGCCAAAATATCTACGTCACAACTTCGAAGCACGAGCGAGTGGATAAAGATAATGTCTGCGTAACTTGGACTCTATTGAGACAAATAGAATAATATATACCACTTAGGGCTACAAATACATATTATGTCATTACGCCTCTGCCAGCTGTTCCTTCAAAAGGTTGTCTCTCAATTAACAGTAGTTGTAAAAAAAGCTGTTTTCGGTAGCCCGTCATGAAACTTCAGTGCAAAAATCAAAATCATCATGCAAATATTGTGTAATTCACTTTCTTCTGTAGTTAAATAACTGAAATAACATTTTTCAGATCTGTATTGGTTTGAACGTATCTATACTAATATTACAAAGTTCAGCTTTATTACATTACTTTGTTTGGTTGAACGCGCTAATCTCAGGAACTATTGGTTCGAATTGAAAAATTATTTTAGTGTTAGATAGCTCATTTATCGAGGTAGGCTATAGGCTATGTAACATCACGCTACGACCGATAGGAACGGAGCAGTGACCAAAACTGAGGCTAGTGTATACATATAAACTTGTGTCTCAACATCTTGAGCTCGTTAAATGATAAGTCACATTATTAATTTTCTTGTATGGGAAATATTATTTACAAGTGTGTGAGTATGGTGCCAGCCTGGTCCCCGTAACCATTTTCCGGGTTGCTTTCTGATCATTCATACCGTATGCAACGTCCACGATCTCTCACAAAAAACATGTGCCTGTAATAAGTACTAAAGATCGCCTGGTGGTCGAATTTGGACAATAAGTCATAAAATTTTAAATGTTTTGTTTTATTTCATTGATCTATTTGTAACATAAATCGAGCTGTCATTGTATAAACTTCCCGTAGCATGATAGGTCAACATTTATACAGCTGGAGACATGTAGTTTGATGTAGCCGTTTTGACTCAGTTTTTGAAGTGAAAACTTCTTTAGGCACGTTTGTGCACTTTTGCTATGGGGAAAAGCACTGAACTCATGATCGTCTCGCTAATAATACATATAGATCCACTAGAGGGCGCTAATCTAAACATTAAGTTCTGTCAGCTCCTTATTAATTAATGTCACCAACCTGCTAACGTGACGTTTTAAGTTCGTCGTTTCGTTTAAGTTTTTATTTCTGTCGGCAGTCCCATGACTGTCTAATTTTTTTTTAAGTACAACGAGTATTGTGTAAATAAGTTAGCTTTTTACGCTTCTTCTACATGTAAATTTAAAACGTTTTGCGTATTAATTTATAGCTTAAACGAATGAAAGTACGTGTAGTGTGAATGCAATCCCAAACTCAATAACCGAACAGAGCTAGACTCGAGGCACTCAATCAAAGTGAGAGAGGCCCCAGGTACTCGTACTGTTAGCTCGTGCGTACAATCGAGTGCATAACGGACTCGGATTGATAAAGTACCTATTAACTATCTATCATAATAGCTGATGTGCATACATGCATGTTAGTAAAATTTAGGGAGATGGTTTTGTCATGGTTTAATTTTATACGCGGAGTACAATGTGGTGAAAACAGTTGCTTACATAGAACTGAGTTTTGATACTTATTTGTATATATGCACTTAGAGAACCATAGATAGAGAACATTTATTCAGGTTATTAAATTGTTCTAGTACAATTAAGTACAAACACGGAACATTTAAAATTCATCTTTATTTCCTAATATTGGTTACCACTTATTTGAAATTGTCAATTAAAAATGGAAAACAGACTGTACAGATTAGGTTATAAAAATAGGAAAACTTAAAAAAAAATAAAACAAAAGGAAGAAAAGAAAACACAATTTGTGGAAAATAAGAAACATATTTTCTCACATTATATTTCTATTAAGTATATGAAATACCCTGTGAATCCAAAAGAATTCAATCCCAAGCGTTTTTATCTTATGTATATAATCCACTACTGAGTAATAGCTCTTAAGGC
Source organism: Euplagia quadripunctaria (assembly GCA_963859945.1). Classification (NCBI taxonomy): domain Eukaryota; kingdom Metazoa; phylum Arthropoda; class Insecta; order Lepidoptera; family Erebidae; genus Euplagia; species Euplagia quadripunctaria. Next base: position 16,550,029 of record OY982573.1, on the reverse strand, counting down.
ATAGTTGTCAATTTACTCTGGACTTAAAGTTGTTTATACTTAATATTTGTATATTATCTTCGATTTTATTATAAAATCGCAAGGATTGACTTCGAAACATCTCGTAATTTTTTGGAGCCTAGAGGCAGCTACATCAAGTTTATATTTTTTACGTGTGTTAAAAGAATGTATAACACTTTTTTAAAAGAACTGAATATTATTTTCATGAAGGTAAATCAGGTTGTTGTTGTTGCCACACCACCGTCATTATGTTTATTTCTTTAATTTCTGCCCCAGTAATTTTTTTACTATAGTTATGTCAATACAGAAAGTTATTTTCCTATCTCAAAGGCCGGCAACGCAATTGTGACTTTTGAGTTGCAGGTGTCCATGGGCGACGGTAGTCACTTACCATCAGGTGACCCGTCTGCTCGTTTGCCCCCTATAATGTAAAAAAAAAACGACTTTTAATAAGAGGTGGTTCTAAACTTGAATGTATTTTTCTTGTGTGTACGCGATATCTTGGACATTTGTGATATGTAATGTTTTTATGCTTAATTTTTTTTATTCAATAAGTTTTATCATGAAACCAAAGCCCTTAAACAATGTATTTTTCAGAAACGCGTCAAAGACCATTTTCATTTATACTGTCCAGGTACATTTAAACATTTTAGTAGCTTAAACTAAAAGATTGACATACCTTTGGCACTAACGCCTAGCATTAAAAAAACATTGTTGTGGATTTTATCTTAATACATTTTTCATCATCGTTTACTTACTACACGTGATTCATTTTTTATGTTTTTGTCTTATTCGATTTACATTGATCATTCGGTCTGGTGACATTTTTGATTGATTGAGATGAAACACAGATTTCAGTGAAGAGTGAACCAATTTTACTGAGGTTCACATGATGAGTTCTGATCATTTCTGACAATAACTGAATAATAGGGTAATTTAGTACGACAACAAGTTGTTGTATAATACACAAATTTCACAAAATATTCATGTATAGAAGATACAAGGCTTAGGGTTGCGCTGGTCGATACGTTTGCCATTCAAATGTTTAGGACGGTAGGCAGAATTACTGGATTCAAAGTTATAAGTAAGTAATGAATGACCCGTACATTGATTTTAAAATTATCTAATCTGTAATTATCTAGTAAAGGAGGGGATAGGTCATATAACTAAAACAACTTGCGTATGTGGAAACAGCTATGCTGCCTTACTTTCTTTATACTCCACGTACGTGGATAAAACTAAACTTAAAGAAAATTAAGGTAATTAAAAAACCGGACAAGGGGAAGTCTGACTCGCGCACCGGCGATTCTGTAAGCAAATAACCTTGTATGTAGATATACTACCGTCCTTTAACTAGAAAGCCGTTAAACACAACAAGTTGGCATAAGATTAACTTGGCTTTTTAGTTAAAGGACGGCAGTATAATAGTTCGTCCATCTCGGGAATCAATTCTCGAAGATTTTTGCCCGTCTTTTCCAAAAGACAAATTTAACTTTGCAGTTCTTAAAATACTCTCCCATATAAAGTCAACTTTGCAACGGCAAATGATTAGTTTGTAATCACAAAAACTATTTTTTATGTGATATAACAACAAATTAACGACTTTCGGATTTTTTATGTCGGAATCGAACCGACTAAAACCACACGGTGTTCCGTCATAAATTAGTCTATTGCAAGGGAACCGGGTATACCCTAGGAAGGAAGTCGACGAAAACCCTGGCAGACTGGGCCGCCTCTTAAACAAAAGGCAGCCACGCCCTTGCGTGAGGAGGGCCTTACCGGTTTAGAAAGACGAGCGCGGAACACGGCGCGCCACCGTCCCAGGCCTGCTTCTGTTAGAGTAACGGGCAGCCTCACCCGTTACCCCCAGGCCAGCGCTCATGGAGGTCATTTTGATTTACCTGCAAAATGTTCAAATTTGTTAAAATCTAAGGCTCCATGGTCATATCTTTAGATTGCGTTGACTTAGAAGCTTGATTTTTTCCAGGTTCATGGGGCTGCTGACATAAGTATCTGATGTTATCAACTTGATGCCTCAGCGAGTTCCTGGGGTAAAGGATCTTGACAGACACACTGACAGACAGATAGATATAACAACAAATCAACTACTTTCGGATTTTTTTCTTTACTTATGCTGTGAGACATTCTTGTTATTAAATTTCATGGTTCTCCAGTTCCATGGTTCCAGTGGTGTTAAAAGTATGTCCTATAATATAATGTTTATGTTTATAATGCATTTGTATACATATCTATATATGTATGTATATCAGGAAACACCTTCAAATTTGACAACTTCGAATTTTTACTCCACATTATAATATCTTTCTTTAAACAAAACGTACGACAAAACTATATAAATGTGCTAACACCTCGTTACAGCTACTGTATCTCTGTATGATATTCCTCAAAGAGCTTAACCTTACCAGAAGTTTTAACAAAATTCTTTTGACACATCGTCGAGCATATAGAGTGTGGTTCCCCCTAAATTGATACAAGTAGTTGACAAGGGTGGGATGCGACTCAGGGGTGTCAGTCCTTGGGGAGTAGTTGTTGGTTTTGAGTAAACCATTTTCCTTCCTTGGCTTTAATTTTTTTTCAAGCTTCAATACGTAATGTAGATTTCAGAAATGTATTTCCATGATACGTATTATAATGGAATCTACTTGACCAGTTACATGATTTTTAATTCGTAAAATAATACTAAGGGAACTAAATAACCGTGATCGGTAGGCATATGCGGTTGAAGACTATATCAGGTAGCCTATGTGGCGACTTCCACATACAGCAAAAACATACTTCAACATCATCTAGCGAAGACGAGCTGAACTACATAGTCTACGTGCCTAGTAGCCACTGATCATGCATCACCCAATGAAAGTTCTCGCGCTGATTAGTATATTTACGACTTCATATCATTAACCGTTGGGCTCGCCAGGCATGATCACTTCGCTTTGTCGGAGATCATCCTCCCTTTGTGTTGGAGGGACTTAATACCCGTTCCTCCACAGCGTCTCTTAAAAAAAGGCAAGATGTCGTATGTACACTATGTTTTCATGTTACGTTGCGAGATTTTGACATACTGCACTTTGCTTCTTATATATTGTCATTGTAATATAGTGTGAATTGTAGGTAGTGGGTATCATCGTTGGAAGGAGAAGGTCTGGAGGAGAAGTTTCTTCGCCCTATAGATGACAACGGTTAACAGGAACTGCTAGTAAGTATTGTATTTGAGCTGATGAGTAGAGTTGAAACCTCTCCATTTGCGGTTATTTTTTTTTACATACCTCCGCTAACAGCCCGTTGCCAACCCTGTAAAAAAACCTGATTACTAAACGAGTAAAATACAGCGCTCAAGGTCGTATTCATATCACTGACAGATATTTTTTAACGAATTAAAAGTGGCAATAGTGTAGGCTAAGGCGTCGGACTTATGATCAAGTGGTTGCGAGTTCAGACTCCATCCAGTACACAAGCATTTTAATACAATTTTGTTTACAACAAAAAATTTACAAACACAGCCACGGTATAGGTGCTATGATAGTACATTATTAGTACTGCTTAAATCTTTTGTAGAGTGGACATTCGTGAATTCGATCAAAAATGTACTGACCCCTACCTGTTGGACCAGGACCGGGGACAAAAAATTCTTAATCCCGATCTCACTCATCCCTTGGGCAGCTAAATAAAATTCTAGGACTAGAAATATGTATATTGAATATACATATATATGTATTGAAACAAGTCTGTATTTATCTAATAACAGTCACAGATATTTGCATTAGGTACTGTTGAAGCTGTCGAGCGTCGGCCTTATCCCGTCTGTATTGAATCGGTCAATAACTACGGACAAATCCAGACACTCACTATACCTATTTATAAGTCAGTTCAGTAATGTTTGGTTAGAATATAACCCTTACATGTAATAAATTGATGTCTCGGTTAAATACAGATGGTATTTCTGTATGTTCGGGCTAAGCGTGAAAACCGTTGAAAGGATTCGAATGCTGTTTTTGTTATTATGTTTTGCATTTATCGAAGATTATTTCAAATCAAAAAAAATATACGCTAGCTAAACCGAGCTGGGTTGCCAGTAAGTTTGTAAATGCAAATCTAAATTTATCGAGTTATATGAGTAAGTATAGTCTGGTACGAAAGACTCTTTTTTTCTGTTCATCTAAGTACAGTCCAGAGCGTGTTGTTTAACAGGTAAAAGCGCCAGTTTTGTCACTGGTGCCATGCACATATTGCACAATTGAACAACTAAGCTCTGGTACCAGAAGAAAAAAGCACGACGTGAATAGTGGCGGTTGATCTCGGCATTTTTCAAGTAGGTAGATTAATATTAGAATGAATGCCTTCGAAGATTCCATCAACGTTACTTTAGAAGAGTTTAGATACATTGTGCATTTTAATATTTAGACACAGTACATCAGACTAATACGTTCATTCCTTACAATTGTTTTGAGGTTCGAGGTTTGCAAAATCAGGACATGTATGATCGTTTTTTTTTTATGGTATAGAGAGCAAACGAGCAGACGGGTCACCTGATGGAAAATGACTACCGCCGCCCATGCGCACTTAACCCAAGAGTCACAAGTGCGTTGCCGCCCTTTAAGGTGGGAATAGGGGAAAAGCGGGAAGACGGAAGAGGGGGATTAGAGGGGAGGAGAGGGGAGGAGAGGGGGGAGAGGGTAAGGACGGGAATAAGGGAGAGGGCAGGGTTAGGGCCTCCGGTAACCTCACTCAAGCGGCGAAAAGCAATGCAAGCATTGTTTCACAGCCGGTTTTCTGTGAGGCCGTGGTATCGAGCGGAGTCGAGCCGGCCCATACGTGCCGAAGCATGGCTCTCCCACGTAAAATCGTAATATAATCGTATAATCCAGCCACTCTAAAACATTTAGAAAACATCATCGGATTTTACATACGAAAATATGCAAAATCAGGATGTGATAATGTAATCTCCGATACGAACCCAGTGACTCTAAAAACATAATCGGATTTTAGATACGAAAATATGCAAAATCAGGACAGGTTAATGTAATCTCTGATTCGAATTCAGCTACTCCAAAAACATTTTCTGTGGCAGAGCCATGCTTCGGCACATATGGGCCGGCTCGACCTGAGTGATACCACGGCCTCACAGAAAACCGGTAGTTAAGCAATGCTTACGTTGTGTTTCACCGAGTGAGTGAGGTTACCGGAGGCCCTAACCCTTCCCTCTTCCCCTCATCTCCTCATCTCCCCCTCCCCAGACTCTTCCTCTTCCCCTACTCCCACCTTAAAGGCCGGCAACGCACTTGTGACTCTTGTCTTGAGTTACAGGTGCCCATGGTCAGCGGTAATCACTTACTATCAGGTGACCCGTCTGCACGTTTGCCCCCTAACCCATAAAAAAAAATTTTGAAAATATAATCGAATTTTACATACGAAAACATGCAAAATCAGGAATTATATTAATGTAATCTCCGATACAAATCCAGCGACTCCAAGAACATTTAGAAAACATAATCAGATTTTAGATATGAAAATATAGGGGTTTTTAACAGTGTGTATTTTTCTGATTATCTGCAGGCATGTAATAGATCGATTTGTAAAGTTTAGACCGAACCTCGACTCCTTGATTATTCGTCTACATGCATTTATTCTATACAATCAGAGAGCTGACCTTGAACAAAAGCACCTTGTCATAGTTGGATGAAACTGACACTCACAGACTGGCGTTCTATTGCTCTACATTTTATATTTATGGCGCTCGCTGTTTTGCTCAGAGACCCTTCTATAATGAAACTGTAGTCCTCCTGATCTATGCAAGGATGATGACGATAATATTTATTTTTATTTTTATTTAAAAATCTTCCTGCAGTTTACAATGCACGAGGCGGACTTAATGCCACATGGCATTATCTACCAGTCAACCTTTGGATGATTCAGAGAGGGACATGGCAGGTGTATGAGAACGAATTTCTTCAATATATATATACTTACAAATACAATTGCTTATACATAATACATACATACATAAATACTTATATATATAATATATATATATATAAATAAATACTATATATAGATACAAAATATACCTTTAGTTACGAAGTTATGATGATATTTCTGCCAACTGTTTCCTAGTTTTTCCCTGTTCTACCAGGACATACACCAGAGCATGCAGCTCAAATGTTTCGAAAACGGTATCAAAAATTAACGGTGATGACCCGAGGAGTTTTTGGCGAATCGATTAAAAGATATTGGTTACATTCCAAATTAAGGAGTTGCCAATATTTCTTGGCGTTAAAATCCAATAACGCTCGACCTGGAAATCGAAACCAGAATCTCAGTGTGGCGGTCGTTATTGTATGACAAAGCAAGATTTAAAAATCTAAAGCAGAGATAATTTAAAACTGATAACAGATCTTAAATGAGGGGGGTCTTAAAGATGAAATGTCGAGCCTGTTTGTCTAGTGGTTAGTGATCCTAACAGCTTAGCTAAGTCGTGGGTTCGATTCCCACCCAGGACAAATAATTGTGTGCTAAGCAGGATCATTTGTTCTGTATCTGGGTTTAATAACTTATCTATAACAACCCGCCCCGGCTTTGCACGGGTAGCAGAGACGTCTTCAACAATCATCATCATATTTCAACCAATTTACACAAAACCTTAACAAATTATACACCTAAACCTTCCTCATGAATCAGTCTGTCTATTGGTGAAAACCGCATGAAAATCCAATCAATAGTTTTTCAGTTTATCGCGAACAGACAGACAGACGCGGCGGGGGACTCCTGTTTTATAATATGTAGTGATAATTAAAAGTCATGTATAAGTATGTTGGTTACCATAGCACAGGCTCTGCCGCGTTTGAGACCAGACGGCGGCGTGTGAGGTGTCTGAAGTTATTATTATTATTTAATATCAAAACAATCAATGTGCTAAAACCACCAAACATGAGAAAGGTCACCCTTGCTTTATTAGGGCTAGAATGCGCCACGGATAGCCTTAACATACTTTTTCTTAACGAACACTTAATATAATACCTAATCTAATGACGTCAATGCCGTCTAAAATCGATAGAATGCATCACTGTTCTTGTCAACCCACACAATGAGTACTGTAATTATGATAGTGCATTCATTATCTTTTATAAGGTATACAGACTACAAGAAGCTTCAATTTTTCATAGTGGTTCGACATTAATATTCTTTAGATAATACATCCATATTAAAGACATTTTACAGCATTAAAGCATATTTTCCATGCAGGGTGATTACATTCCTCCCGTGTAGACCGGGCCATTCCTACAATTAGGTATATATTTTTAAATATTTTCAATGTACTTGTTCTAATTTTATATCTATCTATGAAGATGCTTGTTTTCTTCGTATGATGATCCTATTTTCTTAGGTACGTAATGCATCATGACATAACTCATTAAGGTGTTACTCGACCACCAGGTTTTCATTTCCACCCTTAAAAAAAGGTGCGTAGGTAGGCCTTTTGTTAATTATTTTTAGTTTTGTCCGTACGATCATATTGCTTCTACTTATATGTATTCGATGTTCTCATTACACCGTCCCATTGGAGGCATGTAGCTGTACCTAATTATTTTAGCATCCTTGGATATTGGTAGCATAACTTGTTCATTTGGAGGTCGGTCGTTACGTTCTTGCACAAGTGTAAACAGCCTTGTAACTTACCAATTGATAAAAGCGCCCTTGAGTTCTTATTGCTGAATTCTTTTTCATAGGCTGCAGCGCTGTTAAATGTAAATGAAGTTTCTGAGTATTTTAAGTGTTACTTTGTAACCTAGATGAATAAATTACTTTCATTTAATTTCAAATATATATCTTCGTATTTAGCTCCTTACCTTCAGTTCTTGTGCTTAAATCATAATAGTAATCTTCGTTCTACAAATAATATCCTTCTCTTATGTCCCCCTCATAACTCTGACTTCGTGAGCTCTTCGTTCTATGTCCAATCAGTTCTTCTCTGGAATGTGCTCCTACTCGAAATCAGGATATCCACAAACCGCTTTATATTTAATAGCAGAGTACGTGATCTCCTCCACAATGAATTGGCAGAATTGACACAGCGCTTGTACATAACTCTCTGACTTGATATGTATAGTGTACCTATGTATATGTATGTTTATAGTAATATATGTATACATTATGTAGTATATTATCTGTCAATGACGCATAGTAAACTTTGCACCTATGTAACAGTGTGTATTTTATGTCCTTAATGTGTATATTTAGTTCATGGTTTGATTTATCAATCCAAATTATTATAAGACTTTTAAATTCGTGTCTTTGGGATTTTATCTCTATCTCTCCTCTCTCTCTCTCTTCTCTGTTTTCTCTCTTTAACATGTCTTTGCACCTACCACTTTTATTTCTGCACCACCCCAAGGTTGACTGGCAGAGAATGCCTTAGGCATTAAGTCCGCTTTTGTACAATCTGTGCATGAAGTATTAATAAATAAATATATTGCTTATGACATTTACTGCTATTGAGTTACAGCTCGTCTTAGGTACTATTTATATAGTTGTTTTGTTTTGTCTCTTAAAGTATCTACTCTTTTTTTTCTAGTCGTTTTTGTCGCTATCTTTTTTAATCTAGTACAAAATAATGTAAAGCGGTGACGGTCCAGCCATCAGTGCTTTTAAGGATCATTACCGTAGTCTGCTGATGAGAGACCGTTTTACAAAATGAACTCGCGTACGTGCCCCGAAGAGCACGCGTGATGCGACCTGTCTGACATGAACGCCTGTGACAATCGATATCCATCCGAGCCAGTTCTCTCAAATCTCCCGACAAGTGATCTTAATATAGAATATCGTTATCCCTGTTGTGGAGGTTCGATATTCATCTCAAATTTGTTTGGCCAAATGCCGAACTCAATATAAATGTGGTCATAGTAACGAATTTCGGGTTTATTTGCCGTTGTAATTTAATAACAAGGATACTTGATGTTGATACGTATTTAAAGCAAATAAGTCGAGAACCGAAGTCATTTATTTCAAACTTATTTTAAACTAGGTAACCCGCGCAACTTTGTCTGCGTTTGTAAATTTTCCCCGTTTTTGCAACATTTTTCATTGTTGCTCCGCTCCTATTGGTCGTAGCGTGATGTTATATATCCTATAGCCTTTCTCGATAAATGGGCTATCAAACACTAAAATAATTTTAAAATCAGGATCAGTAGTACCGGAGATTACCCCGAACATCCAAACTCACAAACTTTATCTATTTATAGTATTAGTATAGATTTTATTATGACGTTTCTTAAGTGATAGAGGTTGCTGCGGTTTTTTTTAGTTCTAATTTTTCAGCGGTAATTATTCTAAAATATTATTTTAGTTATATCAAGCACATGACAAAATTATAAGCATTTAAAAATTTATTTGGAGATTTTTGTGTGAATAATTCAGACAGTAAAAAAAAAATAGGTACTGAAAGAACTCTAAAAATAAATTTATTGTTAACGTGTAAATGTTGTAAATTATTTAGGTATTACAACACTAAAAGTAAATGTCTAATGTTTGATTCATTTGAAAAGTACCCATGATGATCATTAATTTTTGTTTCTTACAAGTTTTCGCAGAAATAACCGTGTTAACGTTAAAAAAGAACTGATTTTCCTGGGCCGTCAACCATCGGCATCGTATTCTAATTTGTTTATTAGTTAGTACTCCTGTAACTCTTCACGACATATCTACTTATAAACAACTATTTTATCAATTAAACTATTTTTATTTCTTATCTGTAACAAACACTCGCAACTCCCATTCGTATGTAATCGATTTCGAGATATCTTCTCGAAATATTATTTAAAAATGTATGTAGAAACAATTATAGAACCGAAACCCTTCCACCCTAAGTTCATATTTGATGACTCAGTGTTAGGATTGATATGATAGAGTACAGTATTTTACTGACGCTATATAGCCACTTTAAGCGAGTTATATGAAGTATGTGGCTAACTAAAGCCTACACGTTAGAATGAAGCCTCTTTTGATATCAACCTAAACCTAAGTATACTAGTTAACAACCGACTTTAGACTTAATTCCAATAGTCATAAGCGCTGAATCCTACTAGTTTTAAAAAATGACGCATCATCATCGGGAAATCCAGACAAAGCCAGACGAAGACGGCATTCGCGACTCCCTTCGATAGAGTCCTCATTGTACGCAGCGTTTACAGCATTGCGCGTGCGTTATCCTCCCTCTTGCCTCTCTGTCAGACCTGCCGCATCGCATCTACCGTCCTCGTCGCACCCGGGAGGGTCGATCTATACGACGCTAGGTACGACTACAGTGCCGTACTAACTGACTAGTACGCAGGTTTCTGGCGTCTGGCATTAACGTCAGCTGTCGCCAGTCGGGTTTAGGGAAGCTACGCGGCCGCAAAAATGACGCGCGCCGTGATTTTTATAAGTGTATTTACCATATTTTTGGACGTCCTGCACGCCGGACAGGTAAGATTAAACTTTGTTAGGTACATTTTTAGTTATCTCTATCGCATGTGTGCCGACGGCATCGTGCTGGGGACACTAAGTCGAAAATCGATTGAACGTGTTCGGTAATGTTTTCAAGGCGTAAAATAGTAGCTGGCTGAAAGGAGAACGTTTGTATACTAGCGGATGCCGTAAAAGTTGTTTTCGTCAGCGATTTTGAAACCGTTTTCTTGTCGATAAATTAGATAAAGGTTGCGTAACATATTGGTTTATAGGTGAGTATGCAAAACGTAAAAAAATGGTATATATTGGCGACGATAAGCTGCCGACGGTGAATTTCATCTGTAAATATTGTATGCGTAGTTATTGGAGAATTACTAATAAAATTAATAGTAGGAATATTAATTTATGCGCTAGAAGTAGTTTTAAGTACCTACGGAGATTTTGTGATTAGGTCTGCGATCGGTTACCTGACTATTATTTAAATATGAAATTGATTACTTAGACCCATTCATAATGTAAGTACTACATTCTATATATGTTAGGAATCGCTTTTATAATATACTGTGCGTTACGTTACCTTTATTGTTCTAATGTGCTTTTTATCGTTAATAGTATATCAAGCGTATGGACGTAATTTAACGATGATAAATCGAGTATCGACACAATCGTTACAACTCAAAATAGATTTCAAAGTCAATCACCTTTGGAAGACGACAATTGGAAATCGTATTTCTTTCTAATGGGTACTGGTATTTTATTTTCAAATTATAAGTAAAAAGTAGGAAATTAAGACAGAAAGAAAGAATTGAAGTACGTCTACTTTAATACCATACTTGATGTACCTACTTAGATTGTTGTAAGAAAAGATTACGACGAAAGAAGAAAGGAGTACCTACCTGCCACGAGGAAAAAAAATTAAAACTAAAAAAGGAAGAGTTAAAGACGTCGTCGATTTAAAACGTCTTTTTAATTCCTAAAAAAGTATAAAATGAAAAAAAAATAAAAAATAAAAGATAATATCTTATAATACAAAAGTAATATAAGATTGTGTTAATATTGACACATTGTAAAAATGTTGATGGATGCGACGTTTAAGATTGTATTGGAAGTCTTACTAAAAGATTAAGACTAAGCTCTTTAGATGAAAATGGATCGAGCGAAAGATTTATTTACTGCGCATTACATAAGAGTTGATTTAGGTTACTGTAACCTCTCAAAGGCACTTTTTATACTTGGTCAATCAACCTCTTTTCAAAGCTATTAATTTAATGAATGAAACGAAATATGTAAAGGTTTTGGTAAAATTAATGACGTAAGTAAGGAAGGCTTCATCTTCTAGATGTTCTAAAATTTTTTTAATGTCAACCTTCATGCAAGGTGGTCATGATTTCTTTAGATCAATGGTACATACATTTTTATGATTACTAAATTTTTTTGCAGATAAATGATGGAACAGACGCGCGAAGCGTGCTTTTAATAATTTAATCCAAAATCACATCACTACATATTATAAAACAAAGTCCCCTGTCGCGCCTGTCTGACTGTCTGTCTGTTCGCAATAAACTGAACGGATTTTCATGCGGTTTTCACCAATAGACAGAGGGATTCATAAGGAAGGTTTAGGTGTATAATTTATATCCGTGCGAAGCCGGGGCGGGTTGCTAGTCAATTTTATAATGTAATGACGTTATGTTCAGTTCGCTCTCTATGCCGCTGATAGGTATACCAGGTTTTAAGTTTCTGATCGCTGATGCTTATTAACAAACAAAAGTTTTATTCGGATAATAAACAATAATAATAATTTTAGTAACGTAAGTTTCATTAAAATATTCATTTGCAGATTTAAATGCAAGTTGAAATAATGTAAAATAAGGTAGGTATTTTACTCTATGAATGTAATGATCAAAAAACATAATAATAAAATAGTTTAGGCAATAGGCAATCCAATTAAAAACCCGGGTAGCAGAGCATAATATATGTTTTTTTCCGACATCTTTGACAATCATCGTCATATTTCAGCTATTTTATACTAAACCCTAATTAATGATTCACCTAAACCTTTCTCATGAATCAATCCGTCTATTGGTGAAAATCGTTTGAAAATCCGTTTGGTAGCTATTGAGTTTATAGCGTACAGATAGACAGAAAGACAGACAAACGCGGCGGGGGAACTTTTATCATATATTCGTGATGTAAAAGCTTTCACATTTTCATCTGTTCTACAAATTTGCGTGTATATAAATATATGCGTGTTTTACAAACAGCGAAACGCACACCACCATGACATTACGTCATCATTGTTCTATCTCCATGAGCAATCATGAGGATAGTAATTAATTTTGAGTTTGCCAAAGCAATAATTTACCCTTTTAATGTCTGCATGACGTCCGGACGATCAGCAACACGGTGGGCTAGCGTTTTCATCAATTTACGAGAGGCATTTTAAAATTTAAAACTGAAATGCATTTTAATGCTACTTATCGCTCCAATAAAATTTGAGTAAATTTTCTGGTTATTTACTTTTGCCTTAGGATCAAATTAAAATAGTTTTAATACCCTATTCAAGTACATTAAAACTGAACATAATAGGGTAGATCACTGTCAAGTCAAATCAGTATCTTTTTAGTAACCGTCAAAACGGTACGGTCCGTACATTTTTGTATGAAATACTAAGGCGTGACGTCAAGCTTTAGTATGGTTAAATCACTTACTTTTAATGTTAATTTAACAATTATAATCTAAGTTAAACGTTAAAATAAAACTGAACGACAATTTTCACAGTATTTTAAAGTTATTTTATTGCGACACTTGGCGAAATACTTTATTTTGAGCCTATGTATCTACCCAATTGTCAAATAACGTCGAAATAATCAAAATTGTGGTACCTTTTTTTTTTTTTGTTGACGGGGTGGAAAATCCCTTCGGATCTCCGGCTCCTCGGGGACGCAGGAGCCAGGAGTATGTGGTGTTTCCACTAAAAACCACCCCGACAGCCGGTCTCAGGCGCCCTGTTCCAGGGAGGACCTGGACCATGTTATTTCAGGTCCCCCCCCGGATCGACGCCGCGCCTATCCAAGCCCTATCCCGGGGAAAGCAGGCTTCCCCACGAAGCAGGCTTCCCCAATATGTAGAATATGATAATTGGGAATTTATCAATAAGAATAAAATATTAAAATAATAATGTCTGTTTATTAGGGAAAAATTCATAATTTTAATATTTGCGGACGGAGGCGATTTGCTAACTGTGTTAAAAATATTGCGTTACCTACCTACAACAACTATGAAACGCTTTCATCGTAAGTACTACAAGAACTAATTATAACTTTAATGGTCCATTTAATATGTTGAAGGAAATTGATTAGTTTGCGTAACAGTCACTTAGTAGGCTTCTTATTTCGTTGTAAGCAGACTTATAAAATCAACTACAGTGACAAGAGGGCATTGAACTTCACGGTATGGAATATTCTGGTATTTTCCACACTTACCTGTGATTATATAAATGGGATCGATTTAAGACATTGTTTATAAAAGCAATCGTCTCGGGTGTTACAAGAGTCAATAGACCGCTGTAAAACCACACGGTTGTGTAATTAATTAATAATCTAAAAACTATCTTACGTATAAAGTTTCAAAGTTATTATTAAATAAAAAAAAACTAATTTATGGCAAATTCGAAATTCGATTTTTGAAATTTAAATAATTTTTTTAACAAATATTTTCAAAGTAGGGCAAGTTAGGGTAGGGTAGGTTCGCTTCAATAGGGTTTCGACATATTCTCAATTTCATTTTTCGCATGATACTCTTATTACCATAGAGTTACATTTTTGGTATGGTTAAGATTGAGAAAGAAACTCTGAATTTGGTAATAGGGCTTTTTACATCTCAAGCTCCGTAACCAGTGGGCGTGATTAATAGGCAATACTCACTGTATGTTATCTTGTACCGGTGCTTACTGCTATCTCATTTAATGCGCAACTGCACTTACATATTGGGGGCGAGGCAAGGAATATCCTGATAGTCGTAAATTACGAGTGATTCCGTTGCACGGAGATTTGTGTAATTTGAAATATATGGGTACGGAATGTAAATTTCTTTTTTCATTTTGTTGGTATTATGGTTGTACTGCATAGGTTGGTGTTTATTCCTTACGGTTTAGTTTCGGTTTACTCACCTTTACATGTTACTGTAATCTAATCACATTTTACATTTATTACAAGTAAGTTTTTAACAGATTTGTTATTTTCGGTGTAGATTTATAAGAAAAGTGAGAGTGAAAAATCTTATTGCTACTTTATTTTATATGCCGCGCAGTTAAGACTTTAAAATGGCTTTTCAAGAAGATGGTAATAAAAAAATCAATCAAAAAAATAGATGAATATTCTAATACAGGATGTATTTGAAAAAGGAACACTTACTTAAATCACTGAAAGGGTATGACTCTAGCTTGCAGTTACAATAGGAACTTTTGAAAAAAACTGTACGTTTACAAGTTATGACCGTTTGAATTTCCAGGTATTTTTACCTCCGTTTCTCATAAAAGCAGTAAGTTAAACGTGTAAGGTTAAAGAGTTTAAATCGGCCATATTTTTTTTTTATTTTGGAACTATTCACTTATTTATTGAGAAAATCCATAAAAACCAATTTTAAAATATTTCGCAGTTAGTCTTTTCCGGATTTTCTTAGTAAAGGAATGAAAAATTACAAAATAAAAAAATATGTGCTATTTAAAATCTTTAACTTTACACATTTCACCTACTTATATAAAAAACGGAGGAAAAAAATCGTAATAATTATAAATAAAACCGTAATATTGTGACTGCATGCTAGAGTCATGAAGTGATTTAAATAAGTGTTCCTTTTTTAAATACACGCTGTATATCAGATTATTTTATATATAGGTTATTACATAACTATCATCCATGACTTTTGTAAAAATGAAAAAGCAGAAGATAATTATTTAACATTTTCTTGTATCAAAGAATTTATATTTTATGATTGTACCTAACATTAATATTAAGATTAATTGTAGTTTTATGTATATGACATACAATCAAGAATATTCTAATCTAATCTCTTAAAATAATGTAAAAGTTTTAACGTCGATGTAAAATATACATACTCGTAAGAATGAATCGTCAATCGGTTTCGCTCGTTTGCAATAAAAACTTCGGGTACATTTTTTTAACTTAAAATTCTAGACTGAGCTTTATAAAACATTGTAGATCTTTATTTTACTTTTAATTTTTCACGATTAATTCACAGATATCTATTTGATGTTTTTTTTTATGTAAGAATGAATATATAAACTGTATTTAACTCAGCAATAAGTTTTCATTAAATACATCTCAAACTTTGTCGCAATTTTATGCAACTAAAACCATGACTACGAAATTGTGTAGTTCAAGAAAGCAACTAAAATCGATCGGCCTTTCTCTTGAACTGCATTATATGAATTTTGTATGAAGTTACTCTGAAACTACATATCTGACAATGGCCGCCATTCTATTATATGGCAAACGTGAAGAATTTTTAATCAATAGTATTCTCTTGTGCCTTTTTGTTAAGGAAAAAGGGTTTGAAGTATTGTGAGGTCGTGTTTAATACAAAAAAATATTATGTAAAAATATTGGCATAGTCATAAATTTGGGAATTTTTATTTGATATATTATTACTTACTTATGTCTTGTGACCCATTTATTTTAATTATTTTTTATAGGGAATAACATAAGGGTAGTTCCATAGAAATAAGGAAACCAATTCAATATGATTAAAGGTTATTATTCTGCTGAGGTTAGAAAAATAAGTTACCAAATGTTGTTAAAATGTTAATATTGAAAAGAAAAAAGGCAATAGCGTGTTGCCACACTGTATATAATATACCTATACTGTGGTGTTGCCCACCCTAATAATTAAATATAAGAGTTGAGAACACGCGATTGAGGCGAGCGTTATTATTCTAATGTAATCGTTTATATTATCATCAGTCTGACCGATTACCGGTGCCACATTAGAATTAAAAAAAAAACTGGTTAAGTTCGATTCGAACTCGCACACATAGGGTTCTGTACCATCTAAAAGTCATGTTCCTTCTAAAGGGACCCACTTTAATTTTATTTTTAATATTTGTTGTTATAGCGGCAAATACCTAAACACTGTGAAAATTTCAACTGTCTACCTATTACGGTACCTGAGATACTAACAGACAGAAGGGCAGATAACAGACGGGCAGCGGAGGCTTAGTAATAGGAAACCGTTAGTACCTTTTGCTTATGGAACCCTAATACTTCAGTCTAAAAATGCGACCAAAGAATATACAAACACTACGTTAGAAGAGTCGGGACTCTCATACTAAAAAACGATGTAATGAAACGGGAGCGATTTTAATTTTCCAACACAAAAACTAAAATTTTGATGGGCGATAAAAATGATGCCAACGTTTAGGAAATTAGAATAGTGTTGTCCATTCTAATAATAGAATTATCGACAAACCTACAGATTAAAAATAACCACCAGCAGTTTCATTAAAATAATTTAAGATGACTTTCATAGCAGTAATAGGTAGACAAATAAAATTCAAACAAAAATTGAAATTCAAAACGCAATATCTTTATTTCATAAAATCGCTAGTGTTTTATAGTTATTAGGATTATAAGTAAATAAACTAAATTCGGGATTTAAAAATACAGAAACTGAAAATAAGAAAAAAGTATACAAAATACAAAATACTTAAAAAAAAAAGAAATGTATACCAGGAGCGGTGTGGTTGTAGAGAGATCATCTCGAATATTTACTCGGAGCATACTTTTAAAATATGATTACAAAGCCTATAATAATGATCAATTTGAAAAAAGTCTTCTGGTTCTACAACAAAATAGGTAGTTTTTAGTTTATTGTGTCTCTGATAAAGAACCCATCACAGTATTTATTTTGAAATTTACGTACTTACCAAGCATGGACACAACTACATGTTTATCTGCTATGTGCAAGGGAACATCAAGATTTCATTAGGTTCAATGGTTCTGCTGTTAATTGTAGAGATGGTATTTTTTTTTCAACTGAGTTCTATTTTATAATCTGTACGATGTAATAATCGACACGAGCCTCGTACAATCACGTTGCGCGCACTCAGCAGTTTACGCCGATCCGGGCTATTTCATAATTAAATTAATTAGTACATTCTCGGTCACCAATCGGTTCGGGTGTGCTCATAACCATTTTAAACATTCTAGAGTAAGTTAAGTAGATAAACCATTATTTTGCTTAACATTCTCTTTCGTTTATAATCAATATATAAAAATAGAGTTTCTTTATCGGTACGTAAACTAAATCTTCTTTTCCGATAGCTTTCACCCATTTTTCGCACCTAAAAAAATGTTACAAATGAAAATATTAACGACCTGTGGATATCGATATTTATAGCCATATTTACAGCTTAGCGAGAACACTATTATTAAATAAATCTACATAAAAATCCTTTATTTTTCAAAAAAATTATTACGTACATAGAATACTATTTATTTTAATACTAGCCTTTCTTTGTCCAAAGGAAGTTTGCCATAAATAGACGTTTTCCACTTTTACTTCGCCCAGATGCAATACAACCTACCATACAAGTTTTGTAATACATTATAATGTTTTGAGACTTGAAATTATCCACAAAACTATAAATATTAGAAAAACAAAAATTCCAAACACTTCAAATGAAATTGTCATTACATGACAATTACATTTGAACTGTTTTGACTGTCAATGTCAATTGACAATAAAATTGTCAATTGAACAGATGAAAAGAGACAGGTGATACGAGAGACTATATGAGTAGGCAGGATAGAGATAGGTACAAAATTTTTTTTACCTCTTTTCATGCATTCGTTTTTTGTATCAGAGTTGCGCAAGGCTGAACGCGACAATGACACGGTCTGCTTTTTTAAATTTAGAAGTTGATAAAACGTTCGAAGTGTTTTAAACCGAAGTCGCTACAGAGTACATAAAACTCGGCCAAGCGTGATGGATCTAGCTAAACCAGAGAACCCAAAAATCCTAGAGAAACTATTCTCGTAAAAATATAATGTCTAATATTGCATAAGGGCAATTCGGTTACAGTTGTATGAATTTGGGGTTTTATTTTAACACGAGCTGATGGTGTTTGAGTGATTGATAATAATAGGCTTTGCGGTATCGCTTGTACGAGATCAGCTCAATATTGCTCGACAAAGTACGTCTTTGGACAACGTCGTCTGTGTTTGTTAGCGATGTTATATAGCTAGCGGCTTTGTTGTTGAGATAGTGCTGTAGTGTACAGGAAGATATTTAGAATGGAATTAAATTATCGGAGTTTTAGATAAAGGTACTTATTAACATTATTTATTTCAAACCACGGAATTAAAGATAGGTTTTTATTGGGTAGGTATTCTAAAAAGGTTTTCCTTTCTATTTAGAAAGTGAATTGTCAAATTGTGAATTTCAATTTAGGGGTATGAAATATAATTTTTCGAATGTACGCTTACATTTTTAATGCGCTACAAAAGACCAGAAATGGTCGAGGTAGCACTAGGTACTTAAAACAATAATAATAAATACATTTTTTTAAATACGTGTATCAATTTAACAAAAAAAGTCATGATCTCGGACGAATATATTTTAAAGAATAGAATACTTGTCACAAAAAGTATAATAACTTTAATATACCCTGTTTTAATATAGGGTGGTATGTAACAAAATAAATATTCTATTCTGTGCTAACAACGTTACTGTTACAGAAAATATACTCGTATCTACAGTTTCTCGTCAATGTTTTATTTAATTTCATTCCTAGTACCTAACAACAAAAATCCATTATTTCTTCAGACAAGCTGTGGAATAAAACCTTCTCTTTTATTTTATTTCAAATAAATATACTCAGAGATTTAACTATTAGATATTAGAGTATCTGAGAATACACTCAAGCTAAGGCTGCTTTACTAGCGTTAAGTTTTCAATAAAAGAAAATGCTGGAAGAAGTATTGCTTAATTCGTAACCACGCCTGTCATATTCTCAAACGCCATTTCAGCGTAGCCAGGCACAATACTTTCCTACTCTTTACCTGAATTTCAACAGGCCTAATAATTTTCTTTAGACCGAAGAAAAAATCTAACAAAATGTCAAGCCAAAATTATATGATATAATGCTTATGATTTATCATTTTTTTGTAAAAACCTCCATGAGTCATCACCGCACCGGGACCAAAGGTGAAATAATGTGTCAGCCGCCTGATTAACAGTAGGCTAATGCACCACAGAGTGCGGAGGGCCTTGTCTCTCTCCAGTTTGGAAAAGCACGAATGTCCCCTTATTATCTGAAGTCTGCTTTTGCTAGGATAACGGGCAGCCCATTACCAGCGCTTAAGACTGGAGATCTTTTTGCACTTGACACCGGAAGGTGTCTCGTGTATTTTCGGCGAATCGCAAAACTACTAGTCTTCTCTTGCTTTCTTATCAAGCTTCTCGCAAAATGAGGCTGCGAAATCTCGCTCTTGCTTTGGAACATAGTCAGAACCATGATCTAAAGGGACAGGTTTCCCAACCCATTGTCGTGTCAAGGTCGAGACGTCACTGCGCCCTCTGCGCTGAGCACTCTACCAAGGTGTAAGGTTGTAAGCGTCCATGGTCTTTGCAAAAACCTCCACAGTGGTATGACTCCATTCCGTGAAAGTAAGAAGATTTTTCATATTGGTCACGACACCGTCACAATTACTTACTTTGTGAATGCCATCTACATCGTCACTGTCTGTGGATTCTTCACATAATATGAGCACTCTGATTCTCTAACTTTTAAACTTTCGCGTTCCATAATATAATTATGTATTTAAACGGGAATTAACACGAAAAGGTATTACATAACTCTGAACTGCCTGACGTCCCAGTCAGCCTGTTAAATCCCGTTTAAATACATAATTACACTCTGATTCTCGTATGACATACATATGCATGTATGTACCCAGATATCAAAGTTCATGAATGCAACGTGAGGTAGTATGCAATACCTCTTTTAATTCATACCTATTATATTTCGGATAAAACGGAATTTATGGCGATTTTTAGTCTTAAGGTTTAAAGTACACCCTGTATAACAGGACCCAAAACCATTGCTAACGGAAAACCTTTTTAAAACATTCCTCGTTCCTAATTCCATTTTTGGAAGCTCATTGTCAACGATATCTCTGTTTGAATACATTTTCTGGTCAGCAGGCGTCCCCATGTTGCGTGGGTTTCATTCCTATTTTCGTTTTAGCCAGGATTAAGGGGAGCTTTGTAGGGTGACCATTGTTTAAGCGGTTTGGAGTGTCCTTTTGTTGGATGTGTGTTGTTGATAAGAATTGTCCCGGACTCTCGGTTAATTGTGGAGTGATTAAAACGTACGGTGGAGCGTTAGAGTTTTGTCTAAATGTGATTGGAGTTGGGATTGATTATTTGATTGACATTTTGTTATACCCTGAAACAGATGTAAAGAGTGTATTCATGAATTAAATTTGTATTTTATTTATCAAAACTTTTTAAACTAGTAAATACAGAGAAACTACACAGGAACAATTATAAACTGGGGCCCATTTGTACACGTGGTCAAAAAATGGACATGGCTTGCCTTATAGGAAGCGGTTATCGCAGCCTGTGGGAGCTTGCCCAAGTGTATTTTAAATTATCTCATTCGTTATCTTCAGAATGCCATGACAGACTGCAATTTATACGTCTGAGAGACATTGCTGTAGAATTCCTGCACCAAAATAAATTTACGTAGTAGAAGAATCCTGTACCTACTAAATTGGTATATGTTTGCTAGTTTAGATTTAGAAAATAAATTTATGCCTACAGATGGCAGCACATACCTAATCGTTTGAAATAGCTTTCACTGCCTCTGGAAAAAAAGGGGTCGGGCCCTGCAATGTAAATATTACTATAGCACTATAGAAGTGGTAATGAAACGCTCTCAATATATGTACTATATGAACTAGGCTTTAAGGTTAGATATTAGGTATTCATAAAAAGTATTGATAAATTGGGCGTGTACTCTTAACACTACATATTATCTCGAAACTCTATTATTATAGCTATTGAAACTGGCATCGTCGAGATTGCTTGTGGGATTACGCAGAGAGGTAGTACCTAAGAGTAGGAATATTAAGACAGTGGCAGAGGTTAGAGCTTTCACTGTATCCACCAAAGCTCCCTGCGGACAGCACAGCAATATTGCTCTTTTTCTTGTTGGTATACTTGCACTTGCAGATAGTACTTATTTTAAATATTCATTTTATATTTTACTAGTTGCGCCCCGCGGTTTCGTCTGCGTAAATATCAATGCCGTGGGAATATCGGGATATAAAGTAGCCTATGTTGTTAGGTCTCCAGCTATCTACATACCAAGTTTCATCGCAATCGGTTCAGTAGTTTTTGCGTGAAAGAGGAACAAACGTTCATACATCCTCACAAACTTTCACGTTTACGGGTGTCACACTGAAAGTTTTTAGAAATAAAAAACGGAATGATATAGAAGCCTGTTAATATTTTATTGCTTTTCGAAGTAGTCTCCGTTCCTTTCTAAGCACCGTCGCATATGATGGAATCCTTGACTGAAGCAGTGAGCCCACTTTTCTTAAGAGATCTCTTCGCCGTTTTTCAAACACAGCCACGGCATCTTTAGGGTTCATAAAACAAATTCCTCTAAGTTTATCTTTTATTTTTGGAAATAAATAAGAGTTACAAGGTGGAAGGTCGGGGATTGTAAGGAGGATGACTCACTAACTCTACACCTTCGATAGACAAATATTCGATAGTCCGTCTGGCCGGAGTGAGCTGGAGCGTTGTCCTGGTGGAGGAGGATCCTGGTTCGATCCTGAGAAAGAATGAGGCAATCATCATTTTTCCTTAACTTTTGCCCTTTTTTACTTTTGTCGGCAAATCTTCGAATGGAAACATCCTTTGCGCAGATTGTCTTTTGGTTTCGGGTTACTAACAATATTAAGTTCAAAGAAAGAGTTCCTAATTCGATATTTAAGTAAATTTATAGTAGGCTGCTTTTCTTACAACTATTCTAAAAACTTTCAGTGTTACCCACGTATTATATTAGTAGGATGTACAAAACACAAACGCTATACCGGAGTTGTTATATTAACAGAAGTAACAATGGACGTTAGACAAAAATTATGTACTTGCTTTTTGGTTTTGGTTATCAGCATTCTACTCTGTTGCAACCTACGCTTCATTGGCCTTATTCAAAACTATCCGCAGTCCAATGTTTGTTTTACCATTGTGTGAAATGCATCCAGCTGTGCTAGTCCACTGCTGCACTGTTAACACCGAACGCTTTTCACAAACTTACCAAGGGAGTAGTATCGCTAGTTATACTGAATAAGATATTTGTCAGTTCTTTGCATTCCTCACACTGCTTTCATTGTGATAGCCAGTTTATTCTCAAAGGCACAGGGTTTACAAATAGGATTAATTTAACTTAAGCTTTGATTCTCAACAGTAGATATCCTACTTCTGAGATGACGATAATGATGCGTTTATATGGTACTTAGTTCTAAGACGCGTAATGTCTCGATTTCGCTGCAAGTCACTGTGACAGCTTAAGTGTTCCGCTGTGTTAGATCTGCTTGGATGAGTCTGCTATATTGTTGCATATAGGAAGTAAATTATTAGTAGCACAATAAGGTAGTCAAATGTGAAAGATTTGTATGGTGGGGCGTGGGCCTACCAATCAGCTAATCTTGCTACGGTGTTTCGTAAGCCAGCGTACATGGCTTGGAACAAGGAGGAAGAGAAAATGGCATCTTTGTATCCAACAAAAAATGAAATTAGGCAGCAATTGATGCTGATGTTATTCCTCTATATTTCTTTTCATTCTCGGGGTCCTTCTTTAACAGGTTTTGTAATACCAAAAGACGACGATGAAGGAAAGTGTACTTGGCACGTTTTTCATTTTACTGAAGATTCATTACTAATTACATGACTTGTAAAGTTCTTCGTGAAGAATTCCGCAATGTAGATCTAATTTTTGCAAATTCGTCCGGTATCTTTTTAATTAAAAGAAAGGATACCTTGAATCGTAAGCCTTATATTATTTTCAGCTTCAGTCGAGAAAGTTCCAAATAATTTAATATTTGAATTTGACAAATTCCAATTCTTGTCTAGTTACAAACTTTAATCGAATGCCATTGACGCGACGATGGCAGATTGCTGACGATCTTCGTCTAGGTAGTACGAAGTATAAATACTTTGACTAATGGCAGAAAGGCTTTTTGTGTTAGTAGGAGGACAACGTGTCTTACGTTTGTAACGTTTACATTGCGTAGCGCCAAATAAAACTAATGGCTGTAAATCCTTAATCTCGCATTTTTATGATGAACTGACTTTTGCATTGTGATAAGTATCTACAGAAAGACTTACACGGTACATAATTATAGATTTGGAATAAGAAAAAACCGGGCCCGCAGAAGGCCCCCAGAGGTAGATTTCGTGTATTTTTTTTTTTTTTTTTTTAATTCTGCCCCCAGTCCCCTCCCCATTCTCATTCTCCATTCTTCTTCCATTCTCTCTCAACTTAACCTTCATTTTTGCCCTGTTGATTTTTCGTCCAAGTTTGAAAGCAATCGGTGCATAATTGCGACCTCTATCGTACCGGTAAAATTGAGGTACATACATATTTACATATATATATATATATGTATAAACTTTTTAACTGGCGGTTGTTTTGGGGTCTAGGGATCATAACTACCTCCTGTGAAGAAATTTTTGGATAACTCGACAACTGGTAAAAAACCAATAGATAGACTTTCTTCGAAATCTACCTAAAAGGGCTGCAGTTGGTTCTTTATTTTATGTTTGCTTATTTACTTAGCGTGGTCAAATTACCAATTAACGTAAGTACGAAGTCCCACACTCCGCTTGTGCTATTTGAACCAATCGCTAATTGTTTGTTTGGACTGTTCAGCAGTGGGGTCGAGTAGGACGTTATCATAAAAAATCCATATAAAAAATTAGCGAAATTCAGTAGCTGATTCTAAACCAATTGCTTATAATTAGTGCGTTTATTATACACATGTTGTGATTAGGTCATTAATAAATTCGGACGCCACATATCTATATAAATTTAACCTCTAAAACAAAGGTTTCCTCGTAAGCAAAGATACACATACATGTACAGACATATCCGTCTACAACATACACAGTACCCTGAATTCAAAGAACCTCTTTGAAATTTAATCCCTCTCTGTAAGAAGCGCCACACTCGGTGTCGCCGCTGCGCTGTCGTGCTAAGCCTTCAGTGCGCAAGATTAGGGCCACGAAGCGAGCGATCCTCACAAAATAATACTACATATATATTATGTAGTTTGTACAGTATTTTATTTGTGGGTAGATCCATTAAACGGATCATGTCACATTTCCTGTTAAAGCAGTAAATGTGCTAAGTCTTTCGATCTTTCGTTTTTATTTAAGTTCTTTTAAGGACGTATTTGCAGGTAATATTGAGTTAACTAAAAATCTGGCATATACTATTCTTCAACTTAAATATACTAATTATCTGAAAAATGTATGCAGCTATGACATTTTGGGAACAAGCTGATCGTACTATTTATTTATCTCCGAATGTTGGTTAAAATACTTAAATTATATATTTTTTATCAAAATCTTCAACATCTTTAAATGCGTCCTTAATAAATAAGAAACCAGGGGTAGCCGAGTGGTATAACCATTTGTCACAAACCCTCAGATGAGGTTTGAATGGTTTTTGATGTAATTATACATAATACAGAACTGGGATACGGATCCGTACTTCACGGAGTCCTGACGACCTTTCATTAAAATAAGTCGACGTCACGAATCTTATTAAAATTTACGACCCCTTGAAACTTATGTGAAGGTTCTTGAGCTGTTTGTTCTCAACCAGTTGTAGGTAGTTAGATTTTCTATACGTAAAGCTAAGAACGATGGCTTTGTTCTCTTTATATCTATGTTAACTTAACGTTGCTATTGAATGAGTAGGTAAAATGTTATGTCTGATAATCTGGTGTAATCACTACATATTATCACTACATATTATAACAAAGTCTCCCGCCGCGTCTGTCTGTCTGTTCGCGATAAACTGAAAAACTACGGAACGGATTTTCATGCGGTTTTCATTAATAGACAGAGTAATTCGTGAGGAAGGTTTAGGCGTATAATTAGTTAAGATTTTATGTAAAATGACTGAAATGTGTTGATGATTGTTGAAGATGTCTCTGCTACCCGTGCGAAGCCGTGGCGGGTTGCTAGTTAATTAATAAATCCAAGGATATAATAGAAACGTAATAAAACAAATAGTTAGAGGCCTCGGACTTCCAGTTGGCTGTTCAAGTTACAGATTTGCGACCATGACATGGTCAAGCCACTAGCTAACACTCCCCAAACCATCCGTGTAAGCAGTATTCCTTTCCTTCCAATGCCTTCCTTTACCTACCCTACCCTTTTAATACGCTACCAATTTTTTCTATCTTTAATTCTCAAAGTTCCCAGTTGAGGGCAATAGGCTTACCCCATATTCCGTAGGTGGGACAAAAATATATTTGACAAAATGTGGGTGTTTAATACGCTTACTCCTGCGTGGATACAGCATAAGTGTATGTATGCATGCATGTAAATTTACACCTGACCCCACGTGAATTCAAAATACGTGTAGATAAACTTAATTTTTTTTGAAGTGAAAACTTCTTTAGGCACGTTTGTGCACTTTTGCTATGAGGAAAAACACTGAACTCGTGACCGTCTCGCTAATAATACACATATGCGCGCTAATCTAAATATTGAGTGCTGTCAGCTCCTTATTATTAATTAATGTTACCAACCTGCAAATGTGACGTTTTAAGTTCGATGTTTCGTTTAAGTTTTCACTTCTGTCGGTAGTCCCATGACTGCCTAATTTTTTTTGTAGTTTAATGTAGGTTTTATTGAATTAGGTGTTGTGTTTTTATTTTTGTTCTCAAGTTGCCGTAAATTTAAAGAAATAATGATATTTAAACAGTCTTAAAACCTTAATTTCGTGGCCCATGTTGGGACCGTCTTAGAACTTTCTACCCGTCCGTCTAAGCACCACAGTCTTTTGTTTAACAAGAATGCAGCATCGTACTCTCTTGTGGCGAGAGCGGGTGCGAACAAGAATTTATCTATTTTTAGTATAGCCCCTAGTTTTAAACTGTACAAAATGTATACATAAAGCAAGTTTTAGAGCTTAGAAGGATATAAAAGCATTCAAGTGTTGATAAAATATGCGGTTGTGGCATATAATCGGAACAGGAATTGTCGGTACGCTGATTTTATTTTTGGATTTTTAGTATGAACTGTGATATTAGACATTCGATTACATTAACGCGAGTTCACGCGACACCGAAACAATTCTTTCGTAAGTAAGAAATCTTGATTGAAGTTCAGATTCAGAAATCCTATATGGCCTACTCCTACGGCCTTTGAACTACTCGTAGCTACGTCCATTGTTTCAATGAAAACACCCTTGGCTCAAAAAAAAAAGATCTTAGAATGTGCCTTTGATAAACAACGCGTGAATCCTCTTTTCGGCAATTCAGTGCCTATTAAAGATGTCCAATCTTTTTGAACTTTCATTGATAAACAAATGACGACGCTGAAATTCAAAACTGTTAGAATCAGTTCAGTTTCTCTGCACTTGATGACGTTGTATGTGGAAGGTGTCATACTTTCGTTCTTTGAAGGATTAACAAAGGTATAAAAGTATGTTATCAACTGCACTAACAGCCCGTAAAAAAAATAAACACCTAGTTGCGCTACTGAAGTAATAGCAACAAAGTTAACGGTATATAAATTACTCTGTGACTGCATACAACATTGTATTTCTAAAGGAACAACTTGCGAACTCGTTACGTTTGGAAACAAGAAAACAAAACTGTTTTGCTGCACTTTTTATTGGCCTTCTTTTGTTTACCGGCTGGTTGAGTAAGTACATTTTAGGGGCCCTTGTGCACTGTTACTTGTTCCCGAGATTTTTGCTCGTACTTTTTTAAAGAGGGTTGAGAAGTGGAGGGTTATTATTTGTGGTGTGTGAGGAAGTTTTAACAGTTGTCTTAGGGCACGGGTGACTTTTGTCCCAGTGACATTATGACGTGAGGTTTACGTGATATTTTCTATGTTTTCAAAGACCGGAGAAGAGTGATAAAGCAGTCTCTTATTTCGATATGTTCATACTTAAAGTTATTCTTTAATAGTGTGTTTTTGTGCAAAACTCTTGAATTTTAAAAACTTTGAATAAATATTAGCTTCAGCAAGCATTACAATATTATTAATCACTTTTGAAATCAATAAAATATACCCCGTTGTTGGGGGCAGCGATTGTTAGTGCAGTACCTGCCTAATCAGCCTATTATTTTCGTTAAGACTTAGTATCTTAAATCTTATTGCAAAGCGTAGTTATAATTATTCAGTATCAAAAAGAATAATTCAGCGTATTAAACCTACCGAACCACTCATCTAGAAAGTTCCGATGTTCAACGAATCGAATTAAAACCCAATCGATACTCTTTACGAATGAACTGTAAAAGATTATCGATAAACCCGTTCGTCCTTGCTAGGACGAGGTATTTATAGTGGAACTAAAAAGACAATACATGTCTAGACCGCAATTTCAAGAACTTGTACAGTAACATTTATTCATGTCTAGTGAGGTTCATTGTTATTGTCGTTTTTTGTTCGGAGACGATGGCTCGTAGCTATAATTGCAGTTGTGTTGTTAGTCATATTTTTAGTCATGTTCTATACTTCTTTTCTGTTGTTTACCGTTATTGTAATATAGTTGTTTGAGTTGTTGGACTGGTCTTATAGTCATATGTTAAGTTTTTAATTGAATTTGGGAATTGAACTTTCGAGTTAAGCACCCGTTAGAAATGTGTAATTTATTTACTTTACCGGTCTTTACCACAAACAGTGTGATGTTAGTTATATTTTTTGTCATGTTCCATAATAATTTTCTCTTGTTTACCGTTATTGTAATATAGGTAGTTGTTCAAGTTGTTGGACTGATCTTGTAGTCATATGTTAAGTTTTTAATTGCATTTGGGAATTGAACTTTCGAGTTAAGCACCTGTTAGAAATGTGTAATTTATTTACTTTACCGGTCTTTACCAGAATTGTCATAATTTTTTTATTACTAATAGTAAGATACTGTTATTATACGATACCATAGAGTGCTGTCTAGACCCAAATGAAGGATAGTTAGTACTGTGGGTTTTTGAACGTGCACAAAAATTCTTAGATTTATATTTTTTTAAATACTTACATAATTATACATAGAAACCACCAGTGCCAAAGAGCAGGTTGGGTATAGAAAACTTATGCTCAAATTGGAGACATCCGTTTGTTAAAGTACTTCTGCTTTACGGCACTTTTTGGGTAGTGAGTAGAACTATTAAAGCACTAGGACAATTTCCCACAGAGCTGTACTTCTAGGAACGAAGTGGCAATAAGCAAGTGTCTCTCTGATGGCCCTAACGTGTATAGACACGGCTAACTTTTAACCATTTTTTATTTTTTCTAAAGAGACTACTAGTAACATGGGTGACACATTCCTAGTATTCTTGTTAACCCCTCCAGTTAACCCCTAAGTTGGTAACCGTGACAAGCACAGTGACCGATTGGTAATAAGCGGTCACCGGCGCCTAAGAACCTTCGCAACACAAGTCGTTTCATTTCCGCGTTATAAGCCCTATTTCCATTGAGGCTCTTTCGTTCCTACTCATCATCAGAAATACAATACTACACTACTAAAGCTGGGTAATAGCAATCTTTTGCAGAGTGCCAAGTATAAAAAAGTGCCCAACGCCGCTAAAGAAGTTTTCACTTCAATAAGAAAAATTGAAAGACCCGACTAAAGAATTCCTTCAATGATTAGACGGATCTTCGGACGGCTGAACAGACTTTCTTGAATTAAAACTAACAAAACTCTGGATCAAGTCACCTATCAAACAAAAAACTAATGCTATGATGTCACAGACACACAGATAAACACTTTAAACTTATAAACCCCTCTATTTTGCGTCTGGGGTTAAAAATGCATTCAATTTTATTTTCAATCAAAATCAGAGATCAGCATTGTCGATTATTTTACAAAGAGAAAACTGAAAAATAAATGTGTGTGTCAGCTGCGACCCACGACTGGAGTTTACAATTTACTGGAGTTAATCAATCTCTCCCTCTCTCTCTCTCTCTCTCTCTATCTCTCATCATTTGTAGACGCTGTAAGTATATATTCTATATATATATACAACATAAAGCTATATACACATACATATCTACTTACATGCGTCGAGGATAAGGAGTAAACTCCAATAAAGCACAACAAAGCGTTAAAGCGTTACGCTGCCCTCCGATTACAAAATTTTACTCTTCATATTTTTTTCATACCGGGCGCCTTATATGAAAATCGATTCTTAAAGAGTGAACTCCAAAAAGATTTTATTTAACGTTATACATTGCTTTAATTGGCATTGCGAGGTTTGAATGAGCAAGAAATTTATGAAAAGGCAAAGGTTTTACAAAGCAAGATTCTCTACGCAATATCTCATTAACAAACCAAATTACTACCAACCAGAACGTAGTATCTTGACCTAAACACCGATACAAAGATCATTGAACACCCAAGGATCTTGTATAAGCCTTTGATATTGCTCCCGAAGCAACTAGTATTGAACATTATAGCCTTGAAACTTCATTATAACGACATTGTAGCACACATGTGGGGCCTTAACTACGCCAGAGCCACACAAAATACCCAATGGAGCGGGAAATAGGCCCTTCTGCTCCAGTTGCCATGGCGACTAGCCTAAACATTGAGATTCCCCGGTCTCTCGAGCGAATAAACTAATCTTGTACATTTTATTCTGAGGCAGGTTGGGTGAAAAATGTATTTTGAGGTAACTTCTTCAAGGCGGACAAATTAAGCTGGAATTATTCAGACCCCATACTCGCGTTTCGAGTATGGTGGCTTATGAAAAGTAAATATTCTCATGTTTTTGTTTATAGCCTTTGTTGCGACAAGCTTATTACATTTTAAATAAAATTCGTTACTACAAAGTATGGCAAGCATATTATGTATAAAATATTTTATCTTATATTTTGTTACAATCTAATAATGACAAGCCGTAAGGTTTTTAATATTGCCAATGTCAATTTGTCCAACGCTCTCTTGAGTAATAAATGTAATATTTTATTAAAACCTTTTCCAATCCATTAGCGAATAAATAAACTATGTGTGCCAAATGCTACAAGAGAGCAATAAAAATGTTCCAGCCCACGGTGGACAAATCGAGCCTTTTATATGTTCGCGAATTTCATTTATTCATGGCAGTGACGTCATGTGATTGTTACAAGCAATTACGTTTATATAATACAACGCTTTAGGTAATACTCTTTAGAGCATGTCGGTCAATGAAGTTTAGGTCAGTACAGGGACAACGGGCATTCAGTGTATGGTGAAGCACTGAACCGCGATATTCCGACCGCATTATGTCGCTTCCTGTCCTCCATTCTGCTTTGATTCTGCCAGTAGCAGGGCCATGTGGCGTAATCCTATTTCCTTATTTATAGACACGTTTCGAGATTTTGTTGAATAGACTATAATATTTTAAAACTTAAGAGACCTTATTCTAATTTGAGCTTTATCAATTATATATTTATAGTTACTTTTAGTGTTTACCGTTGAAGATTTCGTCTGTGGAAATTAACTTTAACAAGGACTTTTACAACGAGACTAAGTCTTAAGACGTAGTCTTTCCAAAAATCGCTCGTTCTAAAAAGGTCATCGACGGTGATTATGCCGATTATACAATTACATGTGAGTCTTTATAGCAGACGAGACTATTTCTTGCTAGTCTTGTATTTTGGTGAATTAACAGACATCAATTTACGGACTGTAACTACTTAGGAATTATTCGCAACCCGACGTAACGACGACGGCAGTTGGCGAAGTACCAACATAGGTCATCATTATAGCATCCGTGCAATGAAATTAAAAAAAGTATCTTACTGCAATTGTTTGGACAAAGTTGGTAGCATTTAGTATTAGAGACAGAAAAAAGCCTGTGGTTTTCAGATGTATCTGTGATTGGTAGATTTACGGATTTATACAACATATTTAAATAAAAAATTTAAATTAAGAGTAGGACTCGATAATACAACGTTTACAACGGCTGAACAGATTTTCTTGAATCATTTATTTTATTTATTTAAGGTTCACCAACAATTACTTACACATAAAAACACAATATAATAAATGCAATAATAAGAATACAGTGTATCAATTACTTAAAGGTAAACACCACTTGTTTATTTTATGTCAATAAAGGAAAGACTAAATTTGTTTTATTATAATAAGTTAACAAAGTATTATTAAGTTTCTGATATACTGCTATTAAGTTTTGACAGCTGTGTGGAAAGGGAGTCGAAATGTAGGTCAATTTTGTCTCTAAAGCTATTGATAACCTTCCATATTCTTGCATAGGGTGAGGTGGCACCCAAAACAGTTCTTCTTATTGGTGATAAGAGTGGTGTGACTGGGACAAGAGAAAGTTTAGAAAGAGCCCGAAGCTTAAACATAGTCACCATTTGTGGACAGTCAATCATGTTGCCGAAAATGTTGCAGGCAACCTTCGCGTCATTCAATTGTCTACGGTGAGCTAGAAATCTTCTTCTTCATTCTAGCCAGTCTTCTTATCATAGCTAAGAACACTTTCGATCAAGTTACCTTTCAAACAAAATAAACAAAATCAAAATCGGTCTAACTGTGTGCCACACGTTAATCTTAGAACACTCCTCATTTTTGCATTGTCGGTTGAAAATATCCAGCATGGTCTGTTTAATAGTATACGACACAGTAAAGTACAAGTCGACGGGTTCTCAGAAGGTTAAGAGTTCTTGTTAGAAGATTCCGTCAATGTTAACAACTGCTTCCGCCGGATAGAAATATACTTAATACTTGATGCCCTAAACTGTTGTCAGAAATCGTGAAGTATTTGTACTGCCTAACTAATCATGTGCAGTTCGTGACGTTCGTACATTTTGTGACCATTGAAATTGTTTCAGTTTTATTTCAATGATAATGGTGTCTTTCAACTCCACCGTTTATCTTATTAAGATAGTTATTATCTAAATTAATATTTTGCAATGTAACCGAATCGCATAAAGCGTATGCTTATACGCTTTATGCGATTCGGTTACATCCTGCGCTTGCAGTATGTGCCTGTTCTATTAAGGCTTGAAGATACGAAGTTGACCTGTAATATTAAATAATCTGCAATTTTAGGGCGCATTCTACAAATAAATAATTTCCCATACTTGTAGAATGCGCAGCTAAGTGTTGCTTACTTGTACGTGTGCGTTAAAATAATATCAATATTCTGCGAAATGTTGTAAATCAAATTCAATGAATAATTGTAGAGAATCCGTAGAAAGCGGTTGTTAGCGAACCGGCAAGCAGTTGGTTGTAGGAAGAAATTGCTGATAGATTTTCAAAATGTGACGTTACTGATTAAACCGATCTATATCAGCGTAGCAGACAATAGGACTGCGAGGGACTGTTTAGAAGAACTGGTTACT
The DNA here is from genome assembly GCA_963859945.1 of Euplagia quadripunctaria. Taxonomy (NCBI): domain Eukaryota; kingdom Metazoa; phylum Arthropoda; class Insecta; order Lepidoptera; family Erebidae; genus Euplagia; species Euplagia quadripunctaria. Next base: position 16,516,945 of record OY982573.1, on the reverse strand, counting down.
GTTGAAGATTTCTTTCTTATTAATAATTAATCATACAATAAATCCACATAGACGCCTTCCATTATATAAAGTTCTAAGCTGACGGTAAAAATTTCTGGAAGTCTACTTCAATATGCCTATGTTACATAGTAGTTCGACTGCCAGTTATCCACTCAACCATTGTGTGTTTAATAGCTTATTAAATTGTTTATTAATGATGATTATACGGCTAAATCAAATTACAATTAACGTTGTCTGGTTAGGTCCCATCCCATCCTTACGAAACTAAGATGTTCATCAGTTAATTTAACAATATTTTAATCAGTCATATGTACTCAAAATCTTGATTCTGAAAACCTAGACCGATTGAGAATACGGATAAAAAATTAGGCGGTATTTTAGGATAGTAGAAGTTAATAGGTTTTTTATTATTCCCAAATATTGGTATCTACTTCTATTTTAAACAGACTAAATTCTACTCGTTCATTGTTTTAATCAGTCTCTACTACTTTTATAACAGGCTAAAAATAACTTTATATATTTTTAAAACATTTTGTATTACCCACAATGCAACGTATTGAACCAATAACAAAGGAATCAATGGATCATTGATTAGAAATCTCGAACATACTATATTATTCATTATACACAATGCATTTTAAGTTGGTACATATAGCTATCACACTAGCGACATGATAGCTGGACGTATTTACGACGTTGTACGTCTGTTATTTCTCGCTTCACTGTCATAGCAGGAGCTGCTAAGCTTAAACGTACACGTTTATGTTCATGTATTTTCTATACATTCCAATTCAAGAATTAATTCCGCAACGGATGTCAAAGGACTCATATGATAATAATGAAGTTCATGATGAAGAACATGTTTTGCTTAATGGTAACTGGTTGAACTCGCGGTGCTGGCTTTGAAAAATCGTAAGCGTATTTTTAGCTGGCAGGACTAACTGCCATGATGGGCGCCTGCAAGCTATACTATACGACGAAGATTTCCATCGTTAATGAGCTAGAGCACAGCTGATAGAAGTGTTCTATTTTTCTAATAAACAGGGTGCATGGGCGGGGGAAGAGTTTGCTAATGCTACTTTGTTTTTTTTGACACCGTCAAATTTAGTAAGTAATTTAGATCAAAACAAGGTTGATCCCAAATTCAAATGGATTATATTGCTTTGTCAAATGTAAAATTATAAAAAATTGGATAACAGATAATACCGTATCTGCCTGTATCGATCTATAACCGCCTGTTTTCAAATAGTTGAGCCTAAATCCGATACTTTACCTTTAAGGCTGCTTCAAATACATTTATACCTTAACTTGTAAATTTTATTAAACAGGTCATAAAAATAAATGCTTTGCCACAAAACCGTAGCAGTAAACCTACTACGTGCGACGCATCGAATCGTATTTATAAATGAATTCCGTTTCAATTCTATGCCACAATTGAACGTCACACCAATTACTCCTATAAATCGTGACCTCGTATATATTAACATATATTATTCTCGTATTCAGGACTTCATTAAATATGTCCAAGGAGTTCAGAGGCACGTCAAACATTTCTATTGTGCATTTAAGCAGTGCTAATACCAGCTATATAATGGCATTACAGAATTTGGGTCGCAATTACTATACTTATGTATAATAAAAGCTGAGTTAAAATGTATTGTTTAACACACGCCATTTCACGTCACAAATTGCGCTTGTTATCCACTCACTATAATTATATCATCATCCATGTCTTACATGATTACATTGATGTAATATTTTATGTAGTGTTTATCCATCACCTTTCGAAAGAATTATTTTTACATACTCTGGGAGTTGAAGTCCACTGATTTCTACCATCTAATTTCCTTTATCTTCTCTAATGTCTTTTTCTTACGAAACATAAAGCAGGATTTACATGTATATTAAAATTGTAGATTTATAAGAGCTATAAAAATATTTATTGAGCACACGTCTGTCTATAACGAAACGCAAGCTCATCCAGAGCTTGCGTTTTATTATCGATGCGACAGTTGAAACTGTATTTCTTAGTAGTGATAAAGTTGTTACGTGGTATTACAAATCAGTGTTATGATAAAACGATATAATGAAATAACGATAAGAAACGTTGTAAAGATGTTAATTCATAATTTGATGTTAATTTATTTTAAATATATAATGAAGTATGAGCATAAACTTGAAAATAAAAAGGTTGATAGATTTTTGGATATATAGATCTTAATAAAAACATGTGAAAGGAAAAGTGTCGCCTTGGAGCGTTATAATATAGACCAAATAAATGGATCAAAGTAAATGATAACAATGTACCACAATAAATAGTTTCTCTTCCAAATCCGTGTTTTCTCGTTGCGCTGCATATTTTCAAAATCCGTCTTATTAATTTTTAAATTATTACCGGATAAATCTAGCAAATGCCATAATATAATTGTTGCCTAGAGGTACCTCGAACACTAGTAAATTATCAAGTCCGTATTCTTAGTGTTAGTCATAACGACGATGTCCTAACAAACAAAAACAAATATTTGTTAAAATTAAAATGAATATTTTTTTCGTAACTGAATTACGCACTAAACATTATCTTCACGTACCTATTGAAGGTACGTGAAGAAAATTTTTTGTACCCCTTTTTAAGCAATTTTCCTATACAGACAAATGCGAAAAAAAAAAAAAAAAAGAAATCTGAAATCCTTATAGTTTATATGGAGAAAGTAGTAAAAGCTAACATTTTTTAAACAATATGTGTTATGAATTAAAAAATTATGTGAGTTTTCACATCTACTACCTCAAGCTACACGAGTCCAGTATATTATGTACACCGGTCATGGTACAGTTCAACTTACTGGAAATTAAAACCTAATTAAAACCTTGGTTTATGTTACAAATAGGTCAATGGAATAAAACAAAACATTCAGCATCTTATAAATTATGGTCCAGTTTCATCTCTAGGCGATCTTTAGTAATATTAAATTACATTTTATAGCAGAACCTTTGAATAAATAAAAATTATAAAAAAAAAACCCGAACAAGAACGTTTGAAGCTAAAGAAGAAGAAGTCTTTGACATTCCGTCAAAGAACAATCTGCATTGTTTTCACAAGTATAAAATTAACAACTTTATTGCAAAAATGCCTACATTTCCAAGAATTTCTTCTACAAAGAACCTGATGGCATTGAATTTTTTTTTAAATGTTGGAACGAAAAGTTGAAAATATGGACGGAAAAGGTTTCCTTGTTATTTACGGCTATTATAAAAATACTAATTAATGAACAAGTAGGACTTAGAAGAAAGAAGGATATAATTATTGTTATTTTTAAATTCCTTCAAACAGTTATCATAGTAAGTAGTATTGTTACAGTTATTATAGTAATAGTAGTATTACAGTCAATAGATAAAAAAAGCCAGGAAACCGCTTTATACATGGATTTATCGAATGCTTTTGACTTTGTTGACTATGAAACGCTCTCAAATATATTATATAATTATGGTGTTATTAGAGACAACGGACTAGGATTAATAAAGTCATATCTTAGTGGCAGAAAGCAGTTTACTCAGATTTCTAGGTTATGTTGAGAAGAAGGAAGTAAGTCACTGGTCTAATCAGCTAAATGTTATGTTTGGCGTCCCACAGGGAAGCGTGTTAGGTTCATTATTGTTAATAATTTACAACAACAATTTTCCTAAAGTTGTACGCCATTGAAGTATACCGTTTGCAGACCGTAGACAGCACCGTTTTATTCAATGGCCATAACAGACAGGGGATTGCGACAGTATTACTGTAAGTAATCTAAAACAAACATAAACATTTAAAAAAGTAATATAATGATAGTTACAAACAGAGTGAATAATTTAGGCAACTTGAACATACAATTGATAACATGAATATTGAACGTGAAAAATACAACATTGGTAGGTTAACAGTTAAACCAATATTCTTATACTTTGTATGTGGTTGACAAAACATCTAAGACATCTTCTATAATTACCGCTTATCATGAATATATAGCACAAATCATAAGGTATGGTGTAATTTTGTTGGGAGAATTTTATAGATTTAGAGTATGCCTTTAAAGCTCAAAAGAACTTTGTCAAAGCCATATGTAAAGAGCGAGATCTGAGACATCCCATCTTAGAGTCCCATCTTCGGCAGATCCTAATGGAAAGAACGACTACTAGAGTGACCGAGCGCAGGGCACGCCACAATTGTGGTGGTAAGACCCATCATGGAGGATTGGCTGGAGAGGCGACATGGCAACCTCTCCTACCGGTTGACGAAAGTATTCACCGGACACGGGTGCATTGGTAAGTACCTGTGTCGTATAGACCGGGAGCTAATGCCTGCGTGCCACCACTGCGGACTGCGGAGGCTGTCGCGAGGACACAGCCCTCCACACTCTAGTGGAGTGCTCATCGTGGACGCAACAGCGGTACGACCTTGTGATTGCTATCGGTGTGGGTAGCCTCTCGCTAGAGACCATGGTTCTGTCCATGGTCTAAAGTGAGAGTGCGTGGGATTCCGCCGCCTCGTTTTGTGAGGGGGTGAAATTGACCAAAGAGGAGGTAGAACGGGAACGTGAGAGGATAAGCACTCTCCAGACTCCAGTGAGCGCAGAATGATCCCCGACCTCCATGAGCGCTGGCCTGAGGGTAGCATTGAGCGTTGCTCTTGCAGAAGCAGGGCCTAGACGGTGGCACGACATGTTCCTCTCTGATCTAGGGGGGTACGGCCCCCCATACTCCACGATGTGGTCGCCTGTTGTTAGGGGGCCAAGGTAGGTAGGGGTTATACCCACTTGTGACGGAACACCGTGTAGTTTTAGTCGGTTCGATTCCGGCATACTACTTCACCGTTAGCTCCGGTGAGGTGATGACCCGTGGGGGTTTCCACACGAAAAAAAAGCCATATGTAAAGTCAAATCAGCTGATAACTGCCATGCTTACTTTATTAAACTTAACATTATAATTATTTATGAAACCGTGTTGTTTGCTAAAAATAAAATAAATATGTTTGAGAAATTAAAAAGTAAAAGACACAATTTAAAAAAAAAAAAAAAAACACCCCCTTCCTCATTGTTTAGAATCGTAATAGGGGATGAAGAGACAACAACAGAACAAAAACACACAAGTAGAAAATAAATTGAAAAAATTGGTTGCCTGTAAAGTCGGTATACGGGCGAAAGTTTTACGTGACAACGACTTTGAGTGGTAAAATAATTTTAATGTGAATATTCATTCGTATAGTAGGAAGAAGGATGAAATAATAGTAACAATTTAAAACATTTATTTATACAAAGAATTATATTTAAAGGGACGCGTGCCTTTCACTTTTTATGTCTGTCTCTCTCGCTCTTAGGCGGGCTAACCATGCCCGAGTGGAAGGGACGCGTGCCTCTCACTCGCTCTCATTGTGAGCGCATAACGTGAGCGGAGCGTAACGCAGTTTCTTGAAGTGTCACCCGGCAAACCAATTTATAAGACATTGTCACGTCAAAAAAGAATTCCATCTACTACAACAGTATTCGAAATAATGAATTATATTTGAATAAAAGTACATTATGCACGGTTCTCAAAATATGTAACCAATTACCAAAGACAATTGTTGAAGAGCAAAATGTTCATATTGCTAAAATTAAGCTGAAAAAGTTATTATTGGTTGCTACTACTTTGTAAATAAATATTTGACTGATAAACTGTAGTACGAAATATGTCACTTAATAAACTTGACTGATAACTATAAACCAAAACTATTTATTTCACATGAATCGTCATAAATAATTATTTATTTGCATAAAATAACGGTAATAAAATTGTTACAGTTTAAAATTTCTTCCATATTCTACCTCCTCAGGTGTGCAAATTGAAATTTAAACATTGAAGTCATTAATTTTTATTAATAACTGTTAATAATTTTTGTTATAATACTTGGTGGTCATTTATGACCTACAAGATGTATGAAACATATAGTTTTTTCGCAGTATAGTTAAGACTAATAATGTTTTGTGGATGTAATTGACACGTCTAATTGACTTTCAATTTCAAGAATAATAATTTAAATTTGGACTATTTTCTTTATATATACTAATATTTAATAATAATTTTAATTCTAACAATAATGTATGTATATGCTACAAAGCTACAGTTTATATAATCTATTTATATAAGTTCATTTAACCAATTACCAATTTATTATATTAACTTATATTCTTAACCTATAATTTTTAGTAATTAAGGTTCGTATGTTTTAATTTATACTAGCAACCCGCCCCGGCTTCGCACGGGTACAAATTATACACCTAAACCTTTCTCATGAATCACTCTGTCTATTAGTGAAAACCGCATAAAAATCCGTTCAGTAGTTTTTCAGTTTATCGCGAACAGACAGACAGACTCGGCGGGCAACTTTGTTTCATAATATGTAGAGATTGTTTACTGCAATAATAATAATAAAATAAGATAAACAAATCAAATATTTGGATTTGTCTCACGAGATTGTCGATATGTGGAAAGTCGATTCGGTGATCATTGTCATATCTGCTCATGGATTGATAGCCAAGAGCCTCGCTCAACACCTTAACAGGCTCGCATTAGGCGGCTGGATCAAGGGACTGATGCAGTCTGATAGCGAGGAGGTTCCTGTCTTTGGAGCCCTAACCACCGGTGTTTTGATCCCTGTACCCGATGTCGGTGGTCTACTATTTTTTATATTTTTAAATATACTTTTTTTTAAAATAATAATAATAATAATAATGTGTGTGATTTTACTTTATATAAGTTAAGATCTCTAAAACACAGTTTTTTATGGATTTGCTTGTATAAGTGAGTGCTTTGCATATAGAACTGGTGTCTAGCAAATGCGGTATTGTGTAGGGTGCCTGAGGGAAATTTATGTACATATTTCAAAATGTAATTTACATGGTTTTTAAATGAATTAAGAGAATAATGATAACAATGTACCTATGCATGTAATTTCTTTTTTTAACCGACTTCAAAAAAGGAGGAGATTCTATGTTCGGCTGTACGTATTTTTTTTTAAATATTAATTACAAGAATATTGCATATCCGATTTGGATAAATTGCTGATACTCAAATCAATAATTACATGTTATGTACACAATTTATCCAATAAAAAGCTATTCTATTCTTCAGGATTTTTTAGTTTCAGCTAAACGTTGAAATGAAGGGGTTAACATTGTCTCAGGAACAATTCACAGTCTGCATCGTCTAGACTTCTAATGACGTTTTAAGCGTTTAATGTGCCCTCATATTCTAGTGGTCGCGGGTGCATTGACTGCTTGATACTTTGGCTGTATAACAATCTACTTGTACATTAACCATTATTGTCATTTCATTATTATTACAGTAGCATTTAAGATATAAGAGATTTATGTTCTGTCTGAAACGAGAATAACTACAAAATATATAAATATAGCTGGAGTCTATAAATAATAGCTGGAATCGAATAATTACTTAGATTTTATTTGCTTTTGATTGGATTGAATTGAAAGGATGCCAGTATCTTGAAACATTCTTACATCTTGTTGTTATTTATAGTCCGATCTATAAGTAGTTCGAAGACAGACCATAAAATAAGAGATTCATGTTAGGCTAAACTGGAGAGCTTCATATAGATGATATCGTTACAGCGGATGATATCGTCAATTCATTTGTCCTCTGTGAGCTCGAAACAGGTAACGTTTAATGAATTTATCTTGTCAGGGGGAGCATTAACCAAGTTTAGGAACAAATTACGAGCGTAAAGTTGTCTCCTACCTTCGAAGTTCGCTGGTAATTACCGCGTTGTTCGCCTAAACTCGGCTCCTGTACGCTCCGAGCTTTTTATTGCCGAATATGGGGCATATCAATGTTCCGTTTTGGCGCAAACGAGCGCAGATAACGGCTTTATTACTTGACGAGGTGCCAGCTTCTATATAAATTCACAAGAGTCAATGCGGCAATGTTCAACACACTTGGATAGAAATAAGCTCTTGAAATCAATATCTGCAGAGTGTCAACGCGTTACATGTACTCGGTCGTAGTGTTGGCGGCGGCTCCCGGTGCCTGTCTCGCGTAGCTCCGTTTTATTAAATGCCGTTTTACTGTCGCTCCTTGATGTCATAAAAGCCTCGACAAGTACTCTTAGTTTTGTAAAATAAAACTGAAATTTTCGGTGAACAATCTTCACCATTTGATCTAGGAAATCAAAATGGTTTGTTACATTGTCCGTTGTTTTATGTATTGCTTGCGTTAGGGTTTTATGACATGTCTTTTGTTTTATATGCTCTTGTTTAATATACCTTGTATTTTATATTATCGAATTCATTTCAATTCTCGATAAGGACCTGGTCTTTAAATCTGAATTAATATTAATAAAATTAATCATTTCATATTCATTTATGTTACCATGACCATTTTTTACAGTCCTATAAAAAAGAATATATTTTCTTAAGTGAGATTAGCCTGTGTGAAGTGGCTGCGCTACCAGGTTCACAGCGGTCTCTAGGAGTGTCACCGGCGATGCTATGAAACGGAGCATGTAGGTTAAGAGCTCTTCGCGCTTTGTTAGCGCGCTCTAATCACTGCCAGCCCTCAACGCCACGCGACTCAAGGGCTCGTGGCGCACTAGCGTTTTGTGCCTCTGCTCTGCACCACATCTCTACTATGTCATACTTTCCTCGCACGTGTCTATTTAATTACGGTACGGTCTGGTACAGTTGGTGGGATTTATTGTAATACCTATTCTGTATGAAAATATAAATGAAATAGCCTACATTAATTTCTGTAGCAACAAAGCCGTCTCGTGTTTACCAAGAATAAAATAAGATAAATATCAAGATTAATAGATCGTAGCTACGACCGAACCTCTGAAATATACACGCGATGTTTACTTGTGTATTTTCAAATAAATAAGAGGGCTATATCGGTTTATTTGAATATCAGCAGCCATTGGCCGCGTTCCATGCTACGCTTTTAAGTTAACCTAATCGAGGCTTTGCTATATTTTTCAAGATAACTAGGCATGTAATCTACGACCAAATTTAGTTTGCTGGAACAAATTATGGATTTGTTAGACGGAACACCCAATGGGGTGGTAGTATGGTCTGAATTCCTTTGGCCTGCCGTTTAGTTATCAGCAAAAATATATTTGGCAAAAAATACAGCTCGCGTATCCATGATTGTTTTGCTGAAATTTATAGCTTTGCCGTTGACCGTGGCTTGAATTCGTAATTCGATTTCATTAGAATGCTTGTTTGTAAGTTTACAAATCTTTTACTTCCTCCGTAAGAGTTTAGAATGATTAACGTTTGTTATTTAGTGTGTAAGTAGCATCTGATTTAATAAGTAGAATAATTATTTAATTATGTGAATGTCCAAATCGGAAGCATTGTCGCAAGTGTCAACGACAAGTACAACTGTATGTAATATTAATCAGATGATAGTTTTAAGAATGTATACTTTAGTTACAACCAAATTGACATAAATATTTGTACATGAAAATAGATTGTACTTACATAATATATATATATATATATATATATAAATACCCGATATACCCGAGCTACTAAGCTTATCAGATGCGCAACGACATGTAATAAGAAATCTTAAAACAATCACATAATCGAGACATCTCTCGAGTGGAACATACAATGAGACAATGTTGTTGAATGATATTGTGTGTATATACATATGTAGATATACATCCACGGCTGTATCCTCGAAGGGTTGGGCAGAGGCATATTAAACACCCACATTTTGCCAACAGTAATTTGGCCTCACTGACGTAATGCGGGGCAAGCCCATTGCCTTCAATCGGGCACTTTGGTAATTAAAGTTAGAAAAATGGAGACTTTATTCAAAGGGAAGGAAAGGATATATTGCTTATACGGATGGATTGGGGAGTATAAGCAGTTGCTCAAGTAAGTTAGGGTAGTATGTCTGTCACTCGAACTGGCTGAAGCCGGGAAAGATCAATGAATGAATTACAATAACATACACAAGAGAGTACGTTAAACAGTCGGTTCCGGGTGCTATACAAACATCTGTGGCAGTCGTTACGGGTAGTTGGAGCCCTAAAAAGTCCGACAACCTGGCCTAACTACAGAACTTCGAAATCGCCTAGTACTATGGTTGTGGAGGCAGTCGTTTTACGTAAAATTTCAAAGTTCGGCCCTATCGTAGTTAGATTGAAAGCCGACCCCAACTTAGTTGGGAAAAGGCGCGGAGGATGAATATTTTTTTTTCCATACTAATTGCAGTAATCAGCAGGACTTTAATCCATTATTCGACAAGGCACTAAATCTTTATAAAGGAGTTCAATTGTTTACCTCTTAAAGCCTGACGGGGTCAAATGGATTTTCTGTCGTGTTAATAATGAGGTGGCTTGCTTGTCCCTTGCAGGGGCCAGAGGGGGTGTAAGGCGGAGCAGTGAGGGGTGGAGACGGCAAAACTCATTTCCGGTCTGTTGACGGAAGTCAGGCTAGCCAATAACTAAGAGAAAATTGTATTCAGAACGGAAAAGTTTCCAATTTTTAAATTGTTACTTTCATTTTATACCGTTTTTTCTTCGTTATTGTCATTTCATGAAGCATGGAATTACAAAAAGATTCTTTAGAGTGAATTTCACTATTTGAATAAAGCTTTTTCTTTAAATTTTGATTAAAATAGAAAATCAACTGTCAATCAAGATTCCTATAAAAGTGTGTAATAGCGTTTTTACAAAACCATTACATCTTCTTCCATCGGAACTGAAAAAAATTGTATCGATATGGAGCGACGACATCATTTGACACGAGAAGAGATGATGAGAATCGTCGGAATGTTGAAAGCTGGTTCTAGGCAACGTACTGTGGCTGTCGCTTTTGGCACTACACAGAGCGTCACAAGCCGCCTCTGGACACGTATCAAGGGTGGAGTGGCCGAGCGACATGGAGAACAATCTTGCATCACCACTCGCAGACAGGACCGGTACATTCAAAATACTGCTCGACGGAATTGCACCATGACCACCATGTTGGTTGGTTATGAGGCCCCACAGCTCTTCAGGCTTGCTGATAAGCGATCAAACCATCCGAAATCGTTTATGTGAAGTGCAGCGCAGCGGCCTTCGGGAACGCAGACCGCGTTCCCGAAGGCCGCTGCGAGCTCCAACCTATAACACCCCGCAATCGTAGGGCCCGTTAACAATGGGCTCGCGGATACAGAAATTGGGAGGAAGAAGACTGGCGTTGGGTTTGTTTTTCCGATGAATCTCGTTTCGGCTTGACGCCGGATACAAGACGTACTCGAGTTTAGAGGATCTCTGGACGTCAAGAACTTTTGAAATTTTGTCAGGAAGTTCATTCATATGGAGGGGAACAATAATAATGGGCCGGTTTTTGGATCGGTGGGTGAAAGAACCGATCACATTTGGATATGGGGCAACCTCACTGCTCAGATTTATGCGGAGAGGATTGTTTCAGACGTGATCAACGCTTTGCGAAGCCGGTTGGGTTATTCGTTTCGACTAATGGACGACAATACACGTCCACACATGGCTAGAGTCGTAACACGCACTCTTGCCGATGCTCGCATCAACGTTCTGCCGTGGCCTGCTCAATCACCAGACTCCAACCCAATTGAGCACGCATGGGATATAGTCCAAAGAAGAGCCCGGCCGAGTATGATTTTGATGAACTGATTTTAAGCATACCGAATCGCTGTGATTGTGTGATTCGTGTCAATGGTGAAAACACAGATTATTTTTCTTTTTTTATCTTTACAATAAAAATTTAAAAAATCCTCATTTATGATATTGTCGAAAGTTTACGCGAATGTTACACATTGAAATAAAACTATTTTTAACGGATACTATAGCTGCTGAAAAGCAACTGAAACGTCGGGATCAGTGTAAATAGTAAAATAACACCAAATAAATCGCGATAGTATCCGTTAAAATTAGTTTTATTTCAGTCCTCATTTATGTCTGTTTTGCCATTTAATTGACGATATTAACTTAGGTTAATTGCCCACAACTTGAAAAATTGCAATTTTTCTTATTTTTTGCAAAATATAGGGATAAGTTGTTAACTTAAACATTAGAAATTAAAATAAGAAACCAGTCTGGAAGACTAGATTTGGTTTAAAATTAATTGGATATTTTTTTATACTTAGTTCAAAATGTACTTGATCTCTAGACACTTTTGATGTGTGTACTTACCATTAATTGAAGCTACTGCTCGAATATAGTATTTACTATTTCTTTTGCACAGTAAAAATGCTCCCTGTTTCATTAATCTCGGGCAACAGCGGGTCGGATTCAACACAGATTAGTTCCTAATTATCTTCACCGTTTCCTAAGAAGGCATGTAAATCGTCATTTGATGGCTCTAGGAATCTCCAAACTCTAGATAAATGCTAAGTGAGCTTATCTGTGAACGGGTTTAAGCAGGGTTGCTGCTACTTTGTAACTTTCAACAACTTTCAACAAGCAAACCGCACAGAAAATTGTGAAGCTGTATTATACAAAATCCCGGGCATCAGAGCCTTTCTAAAGATACCCAAATGTCGAATTTAACGCTTTCGCCACGTTTAACAGAATTTCTAAGGACTGGTATTTTCTTGTGCTAAATATTTGATGATATAACAGTTTGACTCTTATAAATAAAATACAGAGTTCCGACGAAAACTCAAAATAGAAACATTTGAGCGCGAAAATTTATGGAAGTCTGATATATACATAGGCTGCACTAAAAGTATCGGGAATGGAATATTTCCACTATTCCTATCATATTAAAATCTTTTTAATTGAAAACTCCTTGGTTTTAAAAATCGAATACCATTTATTTATTTAAAAAAAGATTCTCGGTCTTCTCACAAGGTCTTCTCAAACTTGTTTAGTCGTTGAGAAAATGGAATTGACTCGAGAAAATTCAAGGGCGATGATTTATTATGACTTTCGAAGCGGTTTAACACAAAACCAGTGTGTTGACCGGATGCTTTCTGCATTTGGTGATGAAGCCCCATCCAAAACCACAATTTATCGCTGGTTTGCTGAATTTCAACGTGGACGTGTCAAGCTCAGTGATGATCCCCGTCAAGGTCGTCCAAAAACTGCAGTCACCCAAGAAAATGTTGATGTTGTGCGTAAGCTGATTGAGGAAGATCGACATGTGACATACCGCGAAATTCAGGCAAATTTAGACATTGGCATGAGTCAAATATAAATAATCTTGTATGAACAATTAGGTGTAAAAAAGTTGTTTTCCCGATGGATACCGCATTTGCTCTGTGAAGAGCAAAAAGCGGCTCGCGTTACTTGGTGCGTCAGAACTCTCGAAAGATTCCAAGCAGGATCCTCAAATGCTGTATACAACATTGTATTAGGTGACGAATCCTGGATATACGCGTACGAACCCGAAACTGTTCGTTCACGTAAAATTGTTCGTTCACGGAGTGTTGCAAAAAAAATGGTGGCCACGTTTGTCTCCAAAACCGGCCATGTTGCGACTATTCCTCTTGAGGGACAAAGAACGGTTAATGCAGAATGGTATGCTAGCATTTGTTTGCCACAGGTCGTTTCCGAACTCCGTAAAGAGAACTGCAACCGTCGCATCATCCTCCATCACGACAATGCGAGTTCTCACACCGCGCACAGAACAAAAGAGTTTTTAGAGCAAGAAAACATAGAATTATTAGACCATCCGCCGTACAGTCCCGACCTAAGCCCTAACGATTTCTATATTTTCCCTAAAATAAAAAATTAATTGCGTGCTCAGAGATTTTCTTACAAAACGGCCATTTTGGAGATCCCAACTTCCGAATGGAATGGTTGCTTCAATGATTGATTCCATCGTATGGAAAATGTGTCAAATTTCGCAGAGAATACTTCGAAAAGCAATAAATACATTTTTAAATAGTAATGTTGTGTCACTTCCTTGATTCCCGAAATTTTCAGTGTAGCTCTCGTATATAGGAATCAAACGAAAGCGAAAGTTTAAAAGTTTGTAAAAAAAGTTCATATTTTAAATTATGCAACAACAAGACTGTACGGAGTCCAAATTTTACAAACGAACTGTTTTATTTTGATGTAGGTACTTAATACGTATTTCGAGATTACAATATTGTATTTTTGTCCTCTGAATAAAATAAAAGCAAGATTTATAACTTCTCTATATTCTCAATCAAGGAAGTGACACAACATTACTATTTAAAAATGTATTTATTGCTTTTCGAAGTATTCTCTGCGAAATTTGACACATTTTCCATACGATGGAATCAATCATTGAAGCAACCATTCCATATTATGTGTATCGTATTATGAATACATAGTACTTTATTTTATGAATAGTTGAGATATGAGACATTCGTTACTTGTTGATGATGTTTGAATTTATATCCCTGGTCGCGTTCGTTTGAAAAAATTTAAAACACTTTAATACAAATAATGTGCCAAACAAACACAGAATAAAGGTAGAAATTGCAGAGACAAAAAAGGATTATGAGACGTAATACAAACAGAGTAAGGTGTTTACCTTACTCTGTTTCATGTTGTAGGTCATAGGGTATGAAGTGAAATTGTTGAGAATATGCTAGATAAATTCTGCAGCAAATAATAAATATAAACGTATCGACCTTCTAATATATCCCCGTCTTATTTGCGACAATCGTGTACTTCAAAGAACTTTATGGAACATCTTCCGACGCACTTGCCAAAAGTATGAGGTTTAAATTGGCAAGGTTATGAAGTCGCCAGGGATCTGCACTGGCAGCCCTCCAGTTTCTCTGCCAATATACCCTTTGTATGTAGGACACACAAGTTTTCACATAACACGTTGACCTACTTCTTGTATTTTTCTACTTTGTGGCCTTAGACGTGAGTTGATTTAGAATTCTGTTGCATTCTGCATTGCAAAGCATGTTTCAGTTACGAGGGGTTCATAAGGTATGTTAGTGACATGTTTTGATTCATTTTGTTTATAGTTATGAGAGTGCCTTAAATTTACAGACTTACTTCGATCATGAAGTTACTAGAATTAGTAGAATATGACTTGACGCACGATAGCTTTGTTTACATATTAAAAATATAATAAACGCTGATAGTATAGTCCACAAATTAAGAGCTTGCTAAAGCGAGCTATGCTTGGAGTCTCTTTGAAGGATAAATTTCGCAATGAGGTCATCTGACATCTGACCGATGGCCGTTGGAGCAGACGGGTCCTAGAGTAGAGACCGCGAATCGGTAAACGGAAGGTAGGACGCCAAGCCAAATGGACCGACGACCTGAAGAAGGTAGCAGGGATGGACTGGATGCGGAAGGCAGAGGACAGATGTGAATAAGAAGGAGAGGCCTATGTCCAGCAGTGGACTATGATAAGCTGATTGATTGATTGAAGGGTCATATGAATCAAATAATTAGAATTTTTTTTAAATTTGGATAAGAAATAACTCAAGCTCTCATTGTACTATAGACTGTTTCTATATTTTTGCAACAACACTCGTCTCGTAGGAATAAAACTATTTTTAACGGATACTATAGCGATTTATTTGGTGTTATTTTACTATTTACACTGATCCCGACGTTTCAGTTGCTTTTCAGCAGCCATGGTCACGGGTAGACTAAGATGGTGGTCGTCTCATGTATCGATAAACTTTCGACAATATCAACACTCGTCTCGTATGACTATGTGTTATTTTCACTCCCGTAGAAAAAAGTTACATGAGAACTTATAGAGGGGTAGAGGGTATGCCCTTTATTTAAAAACTATACACATTTGTACAAAAGCGGGTTTAATGACCAGAGCATTTTCTACCAGTCAACCTTGGGGTGAAAACCTTTACATTTCTAAAAGATTGCCAAATGTTAGAAGTAACTTTGTTATTATTTTATATAGAGAAAATAGTATTCCTTATGTTTTTGAAATTATAAGACCCTTGATACCATCATAGCTTAGTATGTAACAGCAAAATTGTTAAATTGTTATTTAAATAAAAGATGTAATAAAAACACCAAATTTATTGACACGGCCAATTGTAAAGTATTATAAGATGCTTGCATTAAATGTAGGAAGTGAAATAAGCTCATAATATATAATTGAAATACATAATTGTTTTCAGTCAACCCTATTTTTACACAAGTATATATATTTGCGAGTACTGCTGCTACTGCTCGTTTGCCCCCTATACCATAAAAAAGAAAACCTTTTAAGTCTCAAATATTGAGCTTATTTACATAAACTATCAAATTTTTATAAACTTATTTTGTTAGAAGTAATGCAAGCAATTGCTTCACTGCAGGTTTTCTGTGAGGCCGTGGTATCACTCCGGTCGAGCCGGCCCATACGGCCCACAAGCTAATCGAATCATCATCAAAACATCAAATCAAATAAATTCTACAGTTGTACTTAAAACCTCAAACATACAAGAGGTATTCCTGTCCCAAGGAATGATTTAAAAAGAATTGCTACATGCTGCGTGTTTCTTCTCATTTGAACTCCAATCCAAGAACTCACAACATACACAACAGACAAAGAATTCCTAACTCTAAATCAACAGAGAGGGCCCTTATAAAACTGTTAGGACTTTCTTGAAATACATACGCGAAAACAACCACTTATGAAACCCGCTCACAAAAGGTATAGTATTGTACCACTTTAATTTGTAATATATAAAATGTTATATTGCAATTTCAAGAATACTAGCATCTTTATTAAAACCAGTTTTGTTGTCAAATAGATGTGAAGTACATTTCAATTATATCCTGTTGTAACCATGTTTCTTTCGTCTGTAGTTTGTTGCGGAGAAATGTTTTATGAACACTTAAAATTAAACGAGCGAATCTTAAGCTTGCGGATCTCTTTGTCTCCCCAATTCTGTATTCAGAATACTATTGTTACATTTAATAGCTGAGGGAGCTGGCAAGTTATAAACTTTGTGGCACGATGAAAAACTGCATAAATTATTTAATACTTGCGACAGAACCCGGTACCTCTTTCGTTCCACTCGTAACAATAATAATAAAATGAAGGCTTACATTTTCTTCCTATGTTTTGTCAATATTTTGTGTTTGTTAATATTTTCTCAAGCAATTTGTGTAACTAAGTATTTTTAAATGTTGCAAGACTTGAAAATTTCGGAGAAATTTAAATTCTTCACACAAAAATGTGGAGCTTTCAGTGAAGTAGTAAAGAATCTTGTATGTCATACGTCGTTCAATATAGCACCGTGCAAATTGCCAATTTCACCAGCTTCTGTATATAACAAAAAACTACAGACGTGGGTGGGTTTGAGTGTCCCGCAAATTCAACTATAAAACCATAAAATATACCATTATACCTGGGATGATCTTAGGGTGCTGGATGAACAGAGACGGTATGGGTGGGACTGATAGACGGATGGTGGATTTAACCTAAAAGCACTAACGCAAAGAAATACAATTTTTTACATTGTTTATTTAGTACAACATATTTAGTATATAAGTAAATACGAGAAATACCGACATTTGTGCCTGAAATATCCATTTCTTATTCTATATTCAGTCTGTGTGCTATGCAAAGGCATTTCGAAGCGAAGTGTTAGAGATAACTTTGTACGAGCGTCGCTAACAGAACATACGAAAGCTAACACAAATAAATGGAGCAGTGTGACTTTGCATACACGTCCTATCGCTATTTCCTACCTTACATTACCTTATCATTTATTTTTCTTTTTCATAGATTGTTCAAAGGCCGCAAAGAGTGATTCCTTTGCTTGCAATTGTAAAAAATAAAATGAAGCCGTTCAAAGAGGGTTCGAGCGGCATCGCGGCACACGATTTTCAACACAATCTATTTTATACGCTTCTACTCATTGCACAGAATAAATCTGGCATTTTACAGACGGAATCCTGTTTGTATCGTATTTCGATTTAAGTGTTAAATACTTTGAAGCTTAAATCGTTACTTCAGTGTTTTATTGTATTCAGTGTAATTGAAATTGCCTCGTACAGACCGGTACGTAAATGGTTTTCATGTTATAGGTAGACGTTAGTTACGGACATGGTTAGTTAGAATTAGAAAGTTGAGACGGAAATGGAAACCAGAAAGTATCATACCCAAGAAATATTATTGCGATTAACATCCGCTAACATCTTTTATGATTTTTTTTTGTTCTGGTGGGGTCTACTCCATAGTTCTTAGCCATTCTTGTAGCCAGTCCACCTACTGGCTACAACGTTGTTGTTGAGATTAATGTTTAGACTAAAATGGGCAGGACTACATCTGTAGGGTCAGCTAGTAATGTATAAAAGTCAATGAATATACTCGTGTGTTGATCATTTATTAGTACATTCATTCATATATCAAAATAATTTATCCGATTGAAATTATTTTTTTCGGTTTAGAGATATTCAGTACTAGCTGCGCCCTCCGGTTTCGCCCGCGTAAGTCCTGATCCCGTGGAATATCGGGATAAAAGTAACCTATGTGTTAATCCATTTTTGCAGCTATCTACATACCAAGTTTCATCGCAATCACTTCAGTAGTTTTTGCGTGAAAAAGTAATAAACATCCATACATCTATAGACCCTCACAACCTTTCACGTTTATAATATTAGTAGGATAGTATAGTCTAGACCGGATTATCTAATATTGTCGTGTTATTATAAAATTTTAAGGAATTTTGTGTTTTCATTTTGTGGAAGTAGGTACCAAATATATGTTTGAGCGCGAATCGCAGTGGTTTTAGTTGAAAACATTTTCCTATATTTTATTCTGCAACAAAACATCAAAGGTGATCCGTGACTACAAATGTACATAAATACATCAAACATTAAGGCCTAGAGGTTTTAATGCGTATTCGATATTCCCGTCAGCGACAACAGATCTGAGTTTTCCGAAGGGATTACTTTATTTGATCAAACATTCTGTTATTAATTACCCAAATCCTGTTGTAATTGTACATTTATTTGACATCAAAAGAATTATTTTCCTTTTACTAAAACATAATTCTTTGTTTCAGGTAAGCTGGACATTTTCTTTCTTAAAGAGGCTTAATACAGGTATGAAGTTGCCTATGGCGGCTTTCCTTTCGACTGTGTTTATTAAAAACAATTTAGTTACTGATAATGCCTATAAGGGCTCATCTTGGAATCAGCGTGTCCAGGAATTATTATTTCAAAATACAGGGATACGAGCAAGGGTCGAGGTTTATAATTATTTTTAATTATCCCCGTGGCGGCGGCGCGCGAACCGTCATGACCACTAGCGCCATCTTGTTGAATATTCATTCAGTAAAGAGACCCGACATTATTTTTCTAGAGACTCGTCTAACCTAATTTTCCTTAATGAGCCTTGTGGGATGCGGCGTTCGCACAAATAAAATATCTTTTTGTCTTTGTCTTTGTGGTGGACTCTAACGAAAGGTACACAACTTAGGATTACATAAGAAGGTAACATTACTTACATGTTACCGTTCGTTAGAGTCTGTTAATTCGTTTCAAAAGTAATTGAAGTTAAAGGATATTAAAAGTGGATAATGTTTTTTTTTAAATAAACGTAGTGATTGATGCCGTAGACATTCTTCTTTAAGAACTTGAATTTAGCTAGACGTGAAGCAGTGCAATGCATCGTTTAAAAAATACAAAAATGCCGTGGAACATAAAATCAACCCTGGACCCTGCTGCGGAATTTCTGGCATATGAATAAAATTGTGGAAATACAAGAAGCAGTTAACGCGCTTACCCATTACTTTAGATCTGTTTTTTCATATCAATACCCCGTTGTATGGTTCGGATATAACTCAGTACGATACAATTGCCGCTATTTAGGTATCAAGCGTTACTTATAGTACGCTTATCTCATATGAAGGACATAAAGGTCTTGAGGTAATCAGTATGTTATCTTATGACATTCTTTGTTTATGGTTCAGACAATACATACTTTCAAAGATCAACTTTCTTACTCTGAGCACGTTTGTCAGAAACCTTTCTACGTAGTAATTAAGCTTTCATTGCTAGATTGTTTTTATCCCGAATAATGGAAAATATTTGACTTACACTAAGGGCTGACTATGGATCATCAGCGGCCATACAAACTTCAGACCTATTACTGTATTGCCAGTCTTTGGAAAATTCTTTGAGTTTGTACATGGTCAAAATATATAATCTTATTCAATTTGACTAACTTCAACTTTTGGTTTGTGGCTTTGTGGAGTTACCACAATTTTGCCAATGTCAAGTCGGTATACGGAGGATAAACTGTCAAAGGATTTTATGTAGAGCTGTGGTAGCCAATTTGACTAACCACATTAAGTTTAAAGACTATGTCAATGTAAAGGTCCGCCTTCACATTGACATAGTCTTGACTTGACAGTCCGCTGTCAAGTGGACACTATTTTAATTTTACGCAAGCATTGGACCACGTTGATTTTATCTTAATAAATATGAATACCTCTTCAAAAATTTATGGCTCATTATCTCAAAAATCAAAATATCGATGTGTAACTGCCAGTCCGAAGAATATCAGACTCGTTCAGGAATTCGCCTTGCCATTATTCTAGTACCATTTTCTTACCATAATTAATGACCTGGTGCCCTTTTAAATGTTAAAAGTCGCATTTCGCACAAAATGTTATATGATTTGATGCATATCGCATAAGTAAAAACATTTTGAGCATGTGCCTCTTGTTAATGTAACCACCTGTGTGAAGAATTGCAAAATTTACCGCAATATTTTACTGAATTTCCAAATACAATATACTTTATCTCATTCCAATTTAAATGCCAATGTCCGTTCCAAGAATTGCAAAAGAAAGAGAGAGAATTAAAAAATAAGAAAAATAGTGCCGTAATGTACCCGCCCGGTCTGATTTATATCCGGGCCGCATCAGTCAAGCAATATCCGGATTGAGATACAAGCGCGCGTAGCTTCCAACCGTATGAGGTACAAGGAAATGAAATAATTTTTCATTTTCCCACCTGGTTAATTTCATACGTAACGTATCATTTGATGGTGTGATATTTAACCCTTTATGGAGTGAGGGTTGAATAATGGAGTCGCTCGTCACTCCGAGCCGCTACGTGGTGATAATTCATATGTTTCGAGTTTCAGTTTGTATACAGAAACTGAAAAATTGAAAATGTTTTAAAAACGAGAAAAGAGAGCCTTATTACAAAAACGTCAGAACATTGTTTAAAATAAGCAAGATACAAGAGTATCTTTATGTGGCTTAATTATTTAAATTTAACCCAAGTTTTGTACTAAAATATACTATTAGAAACTACTTAAGTTACAGTACAAGAGGCACGAAGTAATAGGAGGAAAAAAAAAACAATTTGTTAATTAAAAGACCAAAAAAGTTAGTGGTCCAACGTAATGTTTCTAAATTAACTTAGCTTGTTAGTGACAGACCATTACATGATTTTGTTAATATCCTTATGTAAACAAAAGAAGTAGGTCACTTACTTTACTGCATTATTCCCTTTGCTTGCCAATAATTAATGACACAAAACTCTCACGAAAGTTTAGCATAAATTTACGTGTTGATATTCAAGCCTTGCTTGAGCTGACTGAATTTATTAAACAAGGACACGCCTGCGTTTTATAGGCTTAATAAAAAGTAAAACAACACGTCCATCTGACAGATGAGATCTGAAATGACAATCTACCTTTGTTGTCACAAGAAAATGTACGGGAGCGTAAGGGGTGGAAATATTTTACTTCAGTCGTATGTTATAAAGTTAAAATTGTGGAAGTTGTAATGAGTTTATCTATAACTTAAATGTTCTTGTTCTGCTTCGTAAGTTTGTGTAGTTGTATGTCATAGCGTGGAGAGTAATTTTAACGTTGAGTGCGATTTTCAGTATTGTTAGTTTGAAACTATGTAACGAGAAAATTAGAAACGCCTTTTTTACAAAATGTTCTTGAGCACTGCCGTATATACGTAGACATACTTTTTTATTGCCATAGTCTCAATGGTAAGTACTGGAGATCGCCTGGCTCATGCCATTACACAGTGAAATATTCAGGTGTTTCTTGAATGACATTTCGTTATTCCAGCAGCGTTCTAAAAGTAAAACGTCTGAAACTAATTTTAAGCGGTTCTTGAGACTTGATGAGTTTCTGCTAAATATGGCTGTTAATTCTGCTCTTCCGGCTAGAGAGAGGAGGGGATTAGATCTTTAAAGGATTACTAAAATATTTGCCATGTTAAGGATTGTTAATTTTTAGTTTAGTTAATTTTTTTTTATGGGACCGTCCTGATGGACAATTTAGTCAATTCAGACACAAAAAGGTATGGATTTAGAACCTTTTTGTTCGAACTCAGTTTGATTACAGAGGAACATGTTGAAATTTGTGCATAAAGAAACTGTCTAAATACCGCCTGTACATCCCTATTATAAAAAATTCCAGCGCTGTAAACTGAAATTGCAGTATTTAAAATCGATTTCAATACAGTTGTGCAATAGAATTTATGCAATATCGTACAGTCGTAAATAAAGGAACTTGGCGTGTTTGAGAATTCTCGAAGATATTTGCTATTTGAGAATTTTCACACAATCTACAAGTATTCAACTTCGACACTACTTGGATTTTATTTGCAGAATATCGTTCGAAATACTGTTAGGTATATCGAAAATATCTACGTTTGGTACATGATACTTCGTTTTTATTTTTCCAATACTGCGTTTTATATTATTACTAGGTACTCAACCACGCGTTGCTGTGGCTAAGTAATTTACAATTTTTTTTTATTGTGACTATAAGTTGAGATATAAACTATTTTAAAACGATTTTTTTATAAATTTAGATAATAATATATTGCCTTCTTAATATCACGCCGTTATCAAGTATTTTTAACTAGAAGCGGTTTTAGTTCTGCGTTTTAAACAATGCGCTACAAACAACTACCTTAAACTATGAATAATCCCACTAATATTATAAATGTGAAAGTTTGGATGGCTGGATGGATGGATGGATGGATGTTTGTTACTCTTTCACGCAAAAACCATTGAACTGATTGCGATGAAACTTGGTATGTAGATAGCTGGAGACCTGGATTAACGCATAGGGTACTTTTTATCCTGATATTCTCACGGGATCGGGACTTACGCGGGTGAAACCGCGGGGCGCTGCTAGTCATTTATAAACATCATCATTACACTCTTTTCTTCTTAAGGGCTAAGCAGAGGTGAGTAATGCCAACATGGGTATCAAATAAAATAAAATATTGGGGACTTTTTAGTCACAAGGCATTAAAGTCTAATCCTATATACGCAAGTAGAGCAACAGGCGTCAGGCGGCATTATGTCCAGTGATTAATAACACCCAGGTCAGCGTCCCGCTTCATCAGTATTCACCCGGGCCGGTCTCATCACACGCCGAGTTCACCCGGATAATACCCGATGCCGGGCGGATAAATTACTAAGCTGGTATTAGATCTAGTTGGTAGTTTAGTATCCGTTTTAAATTTTTGACATTTAATTGTTGTGTATGTCTTAAGAATACAATGTCCATTCTAAAAACACTTCTAGAAAGTTTAACGTATGTTTAAGTAAAAGGATGAAGTTTGCTATAACTTAAGAGTATTACAGCCTTTTTTGAAAGGTGTTTTATTTTGACCTTAAGTGAAACAGTAAACAACCAGAAAATTTGCTAAAATTGTATTCAATCGATAAGTGGTATTAAAATGCATTTCAATTTTACATTTCAAATTTCCGCGACTAAATTGATGAAAATGCTAGACCGCCATGTTGCTCATTTGTCATGACGTCATGAGGACAGTAAAAGAGTAAATTATTGAAAATTTGCCATGTTTGAAGTTACTATCCTTACGATTGGTGACGGAGATAGAACAAAACATCTTATATAGATTATTTACACATTCCGTAATTTGACAGGGCAAAAATCGGGATGAATGTGAGAAGAAATCGTATATTCTGGGTAGATTTATACTTCTGCTTTTACAAAAATGGTAATATTTGAGTAAAATACTCTGGAGGGATAAAATATTTGAAAATTTACAAAAAAAATCACAATTTACTTAATTTTTTACTGACCTGATGACGTAATGTCATGGTGGTTTGCGTTCCGCATTTTTGTTGAACAGATAAAAACTGAAAACTTAATTTTATGGACTGAACATTTTTCGGTTACTTATTGCCTAAACTGTCTTACTATTATGGTGTTTGATCATTACATTCATAGAGTAAAATACCCTATTGGTAACGGAATAGACGTCTTACTAATATCATAAAGGTGAAAGTTTGTGAGTATGGATGGATGGATGGATTTTTGTTATTCTTTCACGCAAAAACTACTGAACCGATTGCGATGAAACTTGATATGTAGATAGCTTTAGATCTGAATTAACACATAGGTTACTTTTTATCCCGATATTCCCACGGGGGGACTTACGCGGGTGAAACCGCGGGGCGCAGCTAGTATATAATAAATAAATCATATTAGTTGATTAGGATTTTCTTTTAAGTTGGTTAAACGGGACCAATTCTCGTGTGTTATTCAGCACCTGCTTTTGACCATGACTTCTACTAAGGACATATCTGTCCCCATTTCTGATTGCGCCAAATTTCATCAAAATCACTTTACCATCGACCAAGAAAAATCCCAACAACGTTTACAATATTAGTAGGATTGATTTTATGACGAATTCGGGAGTCCATCCTTATATAATATGTATGTATGTATACCTACTACAGATAATCAACTCGCATTTATTCACAATCTACACGAAAGTGTATCACATAATGTAATAAAATTCTTGCTCGAGTATTCTCAATCTCAACAAGTAATAAAGTAAAATCTTTTTTTTTATATTTCTGTTTTGATATACTTGTAAATGAATACCGAAGGAAAAAAGGTTATGACACGGTAGGCTGTCTTATACGCACTCCCAATTTTCCCTAAGGCGTTGCTTCCATTGAAAGCGGTTGCTTCTAACGTAAACCAAAGACCTGATTCTGGAATTTGCAAAGAAAAAATTTTGGAAAAATATGTAAAAAAAGTTAGCTCTACGATTTTTCTTTAAATGTTTATAAAACATGTAAAAACAATTTTTTTTTCGTTTATAGGTTTTCCCTTTGCCAGTCCGGTTGCCATATATTTATTTTTAAATTTAGTCTCATCAAAAACTTGTGACTCTAACGTAGTATTTGTATATTCTTTGCTTGTGACAGTTGACAATTTTATTTTACCGTTACTGAGTAAAAGTTAATAGTCAATAAGGTTTTTTTGGTTAGTTAGTTTGTTGAATAAGGGTGCCATGGTGCAAATTGGGAAAAGCCTATGTCTAGCAGTGGCTAGTGGCTAATTGATAATGGTGAACGCTTTTTCTTATAGATAGCGCAGATTTTGATTTCATTGTTTGTTATGTTCCCTGCAATTTTCAACAATTTAAAAACCATAAAAAGAAATTGGTTGTAAGTTATTTTCGAATACAATTGCGAATTGTTTTATTTAACTTAACTCAATATCAAAAAATAAATTCGGAAGAAAATAGAAAACTGTGTATCAACGCTAACTGACGAACCAATACCCAACCGCGTTGTAAAAATTCCCTGTCTATATTCACGTCATTACATATTTTTGCACGTAAATAATTTAGCATCCAGTGAGATGCATAAATCCATAATTCTGTTGAGTACAGAATACGGAACAACACGAGTGCCTTTAGAATATTGATTCAGATAAGGCTGAGGTTATTGTACTAACGAGAGATACTTGAGCAGAAATACGTGCAGCTCTCTGATTTGATTTATTATACTATTACTACTATACTATTTCTTGAAAATATTGCTGAATCATAAATCTAAATCATTAGTTATGAAACTTATTATTTACTACAGCTAAAGTATTGTAAGAGACTTGCACTAATACTTATTAGAATTTAGTATTTTAGAAGATGTGTTTGATCCTCTTCTAGATTTTTCACTTGTGTTTAGGCGGAAAATATTACAAAACTTTCCATAGATAAAGCGCACACCATTTTTGCTTTGAATTAAGTTAAGTGGATAATTTTAAAGTACTGATTGATAGTATAGCAACTGCATCGTTGCTGTAGTAATCACGTTTTCTAGTTTGGCCTTTGATGGTCATACAAAAATACCTACCATTTGCAAGACGCTGTGTTTTTTGATTTGATTTTCTTGCGTAGCGGAGTGAATGCAACAAAGACTGAATTTGTTTTGTTTTTTCTTTTTTAAAAGGAGTCATACTGATGCATTACAAACTTTATACTGTGTAATACATAGTGCTTCGGTTTGATTATGAATTCCACGACTAACTTAAGCTATGCTTTCTGGACCTTGGCTTTCGTGTGCAGTAAAGAGTACGTATTTGATTTTTAACTTAAAACTCAAATGAATATACCGTAATAAATGGATTTAACTAGAAGTCTTTCACAAAACCCCAAATGTCCCATTTACATATAGCAATGTGTTTAAGTAGAAAATAGTCCAAAACAAGAAATGCGACGAGTCGTAAGAGTCGAAAACGTGATGTTGGAAATTTTAAAATGGGAACTTAAACCATTAACGGTCGCTGCATATTTCCACGCTGTTTCTGAATGTCCTGGATACCACCCCGTATCCCAATTACTCGCCTAAACGAGAGCGGTGCTTCCAAAAAAAAAAATACATATACCGCCAGTACTCCTAAAGCTGTGATATATTTCCAACTGAATTGAGTCGCTTTTGTATACTCCAACGTGAAATGGGACTTTGTATCGTTTGCCTCACAAAGATATCCATGAAACGGTGTTTGTTTTGCGCTGTAGAAATATACGAGGACCGTTGTCCATTTGTATTGAATAAAGTTTGATTGTTCGCATAAAGCATTGCGGAACTTCGATCTAGAATAGTGAATATGAATTCGATTTTATCTGAGAATTGAGGGACAAATCGAATCGTTTTTAATTGTCATTTTTCCGCCATCACTTCAATCGTGCATTTGGCCCGCGATAACCGGTGCCAGTAGACCGTATCATCATACTGCAATAAGTATGATGTTACAGGCATTTATTTACCTTGATCTTGTCATCAAATTATTCCACAAAGCAATTATATTTTAAATTAAAACTTTTGATTCGATAGCTTGCCACTAGTTAATCTAGAGAATTTAACACCCACACTTAAATCGGAGTTAAATTGCTTTTATAACTTTTAAAGAAATGCGCCAGGGAACTAAAAGATAACAAGTTCCCTTTTGTTACATTTCTAAGACGATAGCTGATAGCTCTCGGAGTTCTAAAAAGTATAACTCACTATATTGCTCCAAGATAAACTTTTACTAAGACTTCTATTCCCAGAGACATTCAACTTCACTACAGATGTTTGTGACATGACACTCGGGTTTATTCCAGTCGAATAGCCTCGCTTTACTTTTGGACCTGTAGTGGATTCCTGTTCATGTACCATTCCCGAAAGAATGGAGTGTCCGTTGAGCTTATGCTTGTTGTAATTGATGGGTTACCGGCGTGACAGCTTTATTGCGGGCTTTTGGACAATTCCCTCTTCAAGGCGCAGTGCGATAGTGAGAATTGATGGCTGGGGAATGCTGTGTGGTTTGTCTAAGATCTACTTTAGAAGTATTATAGGCCTAAATAAGGAGTTTCTGTGTGATAGACATTGGAAAGTGTCATGCTGCCATTTCTTATATTTCAAGATTTACATTAATTTGAAATGATTTAATAAGTATTATTATTTATATTATTTTAAGTGCCTAGTGCTACCTTGGCCATTTCTGGTTTTTTGTAGGGCACTCTTGCTTTAAAGTTCACTGCTCAGACTTATGGCTTCGAGAAACTTCCAGATCCTATCAGCAGTGATTGTTTGTATTTTCTGCGGTTGCATGATGCGCAACCCCAGGTTAATACTTCGGTGCTGCATTAGTGGGCCACAAGAGTATAGAATATGGATTGCAGTTTCTTCTGCCCCTTGACAGAATCTGCATATTGTGTTCTCGCCGAACTTTAGGTTTAACATATGTTTTTTCAGTTCGCAGTGTTAGGGCTCTTGTTAATGCACAGGTTTATATCTTTTGAGCTCCAGAAGTTCTTTTGATACTTTGTTATCATAGCCCTCTAATACGGCTTTCGAGTATCTAAGACCAGTCGTGGTCTTCCATCTCTTAATTGTCATTGATGTATATTGGGCGTTTATCATTGAATAAGCTCAGTGTTTGGTGATGCTTAATAAGTAACAATATCTTTCAAGTTCAAACATATGTACCTACCTCTTCATATATAAAATTTGTATGACTGCGGTATCAAAACATAATGCCATAGTTGATAATGTTAGAATCTTACACGTAGAATAAGCTCAGTATTATATTTAGGGCTTTCTAGCGAGGAATTCTTTATATAAAGTCCTTTTTTTTGCGGGTTTCAGAGCAACATATCTCCATTGTCTTTACAACTTTAGAACTTTCATATAAACTTACCTATTTCTTAGTAATTCTGATCCACCGTTTTTCTATTTTATTTTAACTGAGAACTTCTTGTGTAAATATTATATGCATAATTGATTTTCGAATGCATCTATATTTATGTGATGTTTTGTATTTAGACGTTTTACTTTCCAAGTTTATCTAAATAAATATCGTTCAACGAACGTCTCTATATTATCCTTATAATATACGAAACTTAAAAGACGACGAAGAAAGCTTGTTTAGTTAATTACCTATAACATATTTAATGTTTATGAAGAATGTTAGTATACCAATTTGAGAAGAGATAACCTTTG
Source organism: Euplagia quadripunctaria (assembly GCA_963859945.1). Lineage (NCBI taxonomy): Eukaryota > Metazoa > Arthropoda > Insecta > Lepidoptera > Erebidae > Euplagia > Euplagia quadripunctaria. The sequence goes on along the minus strand of OY982573.1, from coordinate 16,488,240 downwards.
GAACTGCCTGAACTTCTCGTACAACACAAAGGAACTCCAGCAATAAAATATACAGCAAAGAAAACTAAATTACAAATCTAAGCGCTGAAATGTCTCATATACCTATGCATTTTATAAACTTGGGTTTTAGAGGGAAATAGATGGTGTCGGGTTGATTTTGAAAAAAATGAGGTTTTTTTGGGGGTCTATAAAATCTTGCTCATATAATAATGATATCTCCCATTGTCAATTCCGATGTGTTGACACTCTCTAAATCTATGTCAATTTAGGGGTTTGGGGTATTTCAGGGTAGATGATTATAGAGGTAAATGAGTTCATGAGTTCGCAATACTGTGCTCTAGACGAGATGCTTCTAAAACGGAGCATAAATCTCTCTTCTTAGCGAAATTCAAAGTAATTTTAATATTGCAGAGCCGGATGTTTTTCGTTGTGAAAATTATGTACACTTTACGGTTATAACGGAACTGTTTTAATATCTCTGCCGTATAAATTATTCTTATCACAATTTTAGGGCCACCGAAATATTGGTGAAAATATTTTAGATAGTAATAAATTATCAAAGCATCGCGTTATTTGTTACCATAGGTATTAGCGAAGGCAAATTATCATATTTATGAAAATCTCCGATCAAAAATGATAAATTTTCAAATCCAATTGTAATTATATTATTAATATTTATGGGGTATTATACATATTTATACCAATATTGGTTGCGTTGCATTAAACATTGTATATATATAGTATTAGATGCTACATTATACCAATTCTCGAGTGATTTCCGCGCTGACCACAAACAGATTGTGGTCAACGCGGCAAAACTCGAGAATTTGTGACAGCGGGGTAGACCGCATGTTATGAATGGTTGATTGTTGATTTTGAGGTCGATTATTAAATTCACAAAAAATATGTAATGTTTCGTTCGTTTCACATTGTGTCATGTCTGTAAAACGAAACGATACAATGACACATTAGTACAGTGTAATGCACGACATCATCGTTGATGTTTTTAATATGTTGTAAGCCTCAAAAGTATTGTTTTTGAACATTACAAGAAATGCATATCATTTTACAAAAGTTTTCTTAGAATTTAAAAAGACTTTTATTATAGCCTAGTAGCATTATAAAAAATTGGTTTCATCCTTAATAAAAAAATTATGGCAAAAAAACAAATCATAATACAATCTTGAGATCTTGACGTTGATGTCGTAAATGTTGAGTTTATTATAATTATGTAATGCTCCTATGTATCCATTTGTATTTTTCTTTTATTTATATATTATAAGAATGAAGAGTACTGTTATTACTTTTATTATATATAATTAAAAACTTTTTAAACTGTTACGTGTTGCAATGGGTCTAATGCTTCTTATGGTTTAACCAAAACAGGTTAAAGTTCTCTCAGGCAGAGCGAGTGACAGCTGCTAGACCTATTAATCTTGCTAAAACATTCCGAGTAGTATTACTAAGGCCATAAATTATTAGAACTTGGTAAATCAATATCTTACAATAATAGTTAGTTTAATCAGTCTGTAAGTCGTTCGATTTTTTTGTGTTTCTCTCTGCTGTTTCTCGTATGTACATTTTTAATTAGACTACAATACAAAAATAAATCTTCGGTTTTCGAAGTTGTTAAATCGATGGCTCCCGTAAAGGCCTCTTCCTCCCTTATGAGGATCAGCTAATGTTGGCATTTCATTACGCATTCAGTTTAAAAAAAAAAACTGCAGGATTTTATTTTTGTTTTAAACTGACTTCGAAAAAGGAGGAAGTTTTCAATGCAACTGTTTTTCTTGCGTGTATGTTATGCGATATCTTCGACAATTGTAAACTGATTTTAATATAAACCAAGCTTGTCATCTACAGCAAATATGGCGTCTGCCAGCAAATTATTATTTGATCTGATTTAAAAATGAAAAGCAACTTACAATAATTCATGTAAATTCGGACATGTGCGTTTTGGAAAAGAGAGGAGGCTGATTAAGCTGATAGAGCTATCTAAAAGCATAAAGTAAGTTTGAATTTGTAACGTTCATAAAGATGAATGCAACTAGGGCACTGCAGTTATTTTTAACGTTTACCTTTGCATTAACTTCAAAGGCGGTTTTCAGTCGGCGAACGCAATTGAAAAATCGTGTTACTTTCTTCTTGTATAATACTCTATGAACCTCATTTCCTTTATATATCGGACAGTTAAAAAATAGAAAATTGAGTAAATAGTTTAATAGACTGAAAAGTGAATTATACATATAGTTTAACGTGTGTTCCAAAATTCATACTTTAATAAATGTACAACTTCTTTTGAGTATTAACAGTAATGGTCAATTAAAGGTAAAAAATAATTGAAATTTTTATTTAAAAAAATAATTTAAATGATTTTATACTATTTATATATTTATACTTTTTCAATTATTAAAGATTTTATTTAAGGTTTTTGTTATCAGTCAGGCGTTTAGTCTTATAGAAGTCTTGTAGAAAACATGTGGCAAAGTTTCACGTCATGCCACTGGAAGATTGGTAAATACAGCTTTGAAGGTACCTGCCACACCTAGAAAGCAGATCTTCGATGTCCTTTCCTAGAATGACAATTCGTTAAGGTTTATCTTTTTGTTCTTCTTCCTGTTCTTCTTCCTGTTGAGGTTTACAAATGGAGGATGAGTTATGGGGTTTCACTCTCCATAATTATGTAGTTGTCCCGATGTAGTTTTTTCACTTTTACTATTTAATGCAACGTCTACATATTACATACCTGTCTATCATAACCATTACCTTATATTATTTCATTCTCTTATTGTTCTATCTTGAGGTAATAGTACGGGTAGATGTGGAAAAAAAATATTTATTCATTAAGCCATCAAAATAATGCAATTCCGATTTCACGAAAAATAAAGTGAAATTCAAATTGATTCAGACACTAAAGCTTGAGTGTTCCGGATATACATATCAAATCACCACGCCCTTGAGTGTCGTGAGGCGAATAAGGGATCGTAAGGGTGGTTGCGTGGACTCATTAATATTAGTACAGTACCATTAGCTTATCCTATCAGATCAGAGTAAGCGGATAGGACCAACACATAATGTGTGCGCATAATCGGTGTTTTGATTTCGCCATTAAATTCTTGTTACGGTGGTCGAGAGGCAGCACTGATTGAGTGTTATCATTTCTTCGAAAGATTCGTTCCTTCATGTTGGCATTTATTGGATTCAGTGTTAATAATGATGCGTTGGTCAAATGGTTGAAGGGTCTTAGTGTTACCATTCCTCTCTAAGATTAGTTAGCAGTGTTTTGGTAATTGGATATTTCTCTGTAAGTTAATATTGCAGTAACTCAGATGGTAGGCAGTATCGGAAAAGATGACGGAACTTTGGTTTTTTACTTTTAAACCTTTAAAGAATTACATTCACATTGACAAACAAATTATAACAATATCACAATTAATATATCTTGCGGTTCAGTGTCTCAACACGGGCGTCTGTCTTCCAACGCTGCACAGACGAACATTCGTCTGTGCAGCGTGCGTCCGTGCGTCCTCTTTTTCATGGTTGTATTCTCTGAACTATTTCAAATACGGATCATTCGAATCTGAGGACGGAGTCGCCAGTCAGACGTACCGCGCCAAAGAGGTTTATCATCAGTCCACAGAGGTTGCAAGTCGGCGCGTGTAGTCCGATACAACAATATTTCAGCTATAGCCCCCCTCCGGAATGACGAAACCAAATTTTGCCACAGGGCTAAAAGCTGGGTACGCCCGAGCCCTCTAACACTAATTACTTATTTTATTACGTATCTGTTTTATCCTTTAATTTAATAATTAATAACACCAGTTTATCAAACATAACATTTTACTTATTCAATAGTAAAGTAAAGTTAACATAGATATAATTAGAACAAAGCGATCGTTCTGGGCTCTACGTATAGAAAATCTAACTACCTACAACTGGTTGAGAACAAACAGCTCAAGAACCTTCACCTAAGTTTCAAGGGATCATAAATTTTAATAAGATTCGTGACGTCGACTTGTTTTAATGAAAGGTCGTCAGGGCTCCGTGAAGTACGGATCCGTATCCCAGTTCTTTAATATGTATAATTACTTTAAAAACCATTCAAACCTCATCTGAGGGTTTGTGACCTCTTTTGACTAATCGCAAAAAATGTAATATGTGCAGAATATCTTAAAGTCGACATGGGAGAAACGGTTTGCTGACAAAAATAAATCCTAAAGGGAGAGCTTGTTTGATCGTTGGGATGAACTGTTTTTTCGTGACATTATGGCTTTTAAGCATTTGCTTATGGATTGTTAATGCGCGGAAGTGTCAGGTGTGTTTCATACCTAACTTTAAAGTTGGCATGAAAATTGACACGAAAAACAGTGTTGTGCGGTAAGATTTCTTCACAATAACTATAAATTAAAAATTTCAAAAACCCCCGACACAAAATAATAAAAATAGTATGAACGGCCATCTTGGATTTGAAATTTATCATAGCGTATTCTACGTTATAGTATTCTACTAGTCAAGCCCTTTCATTTGATTTCCATATTGAGGGAGTTGTGAAAAAATATGTCCGCCATTTTGTGACGGCGGCCATTTTGGACCGATTTTCATCAAACATGGCTAAGAACACTCCCGACTTATTCACCTTTCAAACAAAAAAAAATAAATCAAAATCGGTTCATCCGTTCGGGAGATACGATGCCACAGATAGACAGACAGACACACACACACAAAAAGACACGTCAAACTTATAACACCCCATCGTTTTTGCGTCGGGGGTTAAAAATAGGGTATATTAGTTTTGGTGACTGTTCAGGGTAATGGCACCGGCCTTTTACGACTCAACATTTGCGAGTATTATTAATCAAAGACAAAAATATACAAAACATTCAAAAGAAAACAGGTGTAAACATATTCGTTGGAATTAACTGATCCTGGATCGCACTATAACAGTTCTTTTTGGTGATGTTCTCCTCCTTGTTTTGTTTAAGATCTGTTCTTTCACAAACGTGTTGGTAAATCTAAAAAAAAAACAGAAATCTTCACAATAATTATAATCTACAAAGTATTAAATTACTAATTTTGATTAGATTTTCAAATAAAACATTAAAAACATTTCATGGGAATCAATTACTGACTGAATACCGTCCATAATTGGTCCCTAACACTTGTTCCCCGTTTATTACTTTGTATCCAATAACTGAGAGTATTCCCCAGCGTTTATGACCACGTTGACAGGATTGAAATCGATATGGACTCAGGACAATGGCGCCGGCCTTGTATCCTCACTGGGGATGAGTCAACGCTTTGAGAATCAATTAAGCAAGGATTACATCAGCTCTTATCTATCTGCAGTGATGGCAACGTTTCTTCTCATTAAAACTTTGCTCCACCGCCCTTTATAATGACCTTCGTAATGGACGAACCGAGCCTAACTTTTACTGAGGTTGACTAATTTAAATTCAATGTTATTCAGAGATTTCTACGTAAGCTTATCGCATATTAGCTTGCTTTTTTCATGAGTGTCTTTTTTTTTTAATTTTTCCTTCTCCAACTTTGGTTGGCCGGGATTAAGTGGGGTAAAAACGTTAAGCTTGATCTGTATTAATGTTTTTTTATGTGTGAATGTAATGGAATATTGCAATTTATATCTTCTTATGTGTGTCGTGGATTCTCAAAGGATCGTCAATTGATCTATCTGTCTTTGAGTAATTGTATACACATTATTGACAGCAAATATTAGACACCATGAGCCATGATGATGAGAGCCATGATTTGGCACGTATGGCTCGACCGGATTGATACCACGGCCTCACAGAAAACCGGTAGTGAAGTAATGCTTGCATCGCTTTTCGCCGAGTGAGGTTACCGGAGGCCCTAACCCTTGCCTCATGCCCCTTTTCCTCCTCTTCCACCCTGTTCCTACTCCCACCTTAAAGGCCGGCAACGCACTTGTGACTTTTGAGTTGCAAGTGCCCATGGGCGGCGGTAGTCATTTACCATCAGGTGACCCGTCTGTTCGTTTGCCGCCTATATCATAAAAAAAACCTCATACATGGCCGTCTGATCCTAAACTGGCCAGACTTGTACTAATGTAACCAGACTACATACATATTTTAAATAAATTACATCCAGATATAGAACAAATGATCTCGCTTATCACTCCATAATGTGTCCTCGGTGGGAATCGTGGCTACGACCTCTGGCTCAGCAGTTAGGACCACTAACCACTCGACCAACAGGCTTGTCAAAGATTAATAACGAAAATTATTTATCAATCAAACAAACATAGAATACCGTAAACATTGCTCAATATTTTTTTATTAGGATAGCATAGAATAGGAAATAAAAGGCTTTTTTTTTATTTAATGTTTAATAGTGGAAATCTTAAAGCCAAGATGATCATCATGGTCTTCAGTAACAACATTAGATCAGCATAAAATGCATTTGTAAAATACCTGCACCAAAAATTCTCACAGGCTTTAATTTTAAACAGAAAGTACGAATGGTGATCTTATCAAAATATTATCTTTACGGTTCCCTCTGCGGTTCAAAGTAATCTCTTACAGACAACATAAAATGGAGAGAAAGAATAAATATGTTTTAAGAACAATGCTACAACCTAATTAAATATTTAATATCAGGAGTCAAGGAAACAGTGGTCTTTTATTATAATGAATAATGAAGCAAATTGTATCCGTAAAATGTATTAAATAAAAAATATTGCCTGCAATAATGAGATTTCCTTGACAAATCTCTGACATTTGAATACCTTATATAAATTTCATTTATTTGGGGATAAAAGGAACATCTGAGGGTACTGTAGGAAGAAAAAGAAATAATTTAATTTAATAAATTTCATAACTCAAGTTAAGATACCATGAGGATAAATTATTGTGTTTAGGATAAATATACTATGACTGCAGGAAAATGATTACGCTGTATTTTAGTAGTAGATAATTCATTGTTATTAAGTAATCTTCATTTAAATATAATACGAATCCAGGGGCACTTACCTCCATCATACAATGGCAAATAGATTTAGGGTAAAACAATGGCATATTAGTTAAACCAGTGCCGGACTAGGAATAAAAATGTTTTACATATTGTATTTAAGATTTAAAGTCTCTAGTACTTACTAGAGCTTGGTCAGCCATTGAACTGATTCCTTAAGTATAATAAATTATAGAATTTATAATAATTTAAACCGAGCCGTTAAAACTGATTAACTGGATTCATAATGTAAGCACAACTTTTTAAAACTAGAAACAACATGAAATTGAATCAGTCATAGTTTTTATTCAAAGTTGATTAAAAACAAGTGAATGATTATAATCTATAATTATTCATGCTTTCTATCAATAATACAATATATTTAAAAACCAGCTGTCACATAAAGATCAATAAGATTTTTATGTAACTTTTGGCCAAAAACCTAAAGTATTATCTATATTTCTGATTTGCTAAAATGGCTGTAGTTCTGGCGCTGTGAGATCTTCTCTAGTGAAGTAGTGTGTATTTTAAGGGAGTTCCAATAACTATTTACTAACAAATAAGACACGTGTGTCGGAATTCAAAGACCTTAAAGTATAAAACAAAAGATTTCTTTTTGTTTCCCCATTATCTATTATAATTATTTTAGATGACCGTTTAAGTAGTTCTGGAATAACTTATATAACTCTAAAAGTAACGTTATTTTAAACTTTTGCCTTATTATTAGTCTATCTTAAATAAATAGCTATAGCAGAACATAATTCGAAATAAATCAAAAATATTGTATTAGGTACGTTTATCGGTACAGCTAAATTTAATCGATATTTGCCATTAATTACGTTCCAAATTGTGTATTACGAGAAATGATAGAAGCATAAAATGTTGTGAACGAAATGAAATAGGACTATTTAGATAATTGATTGATTAATTATATATTTTATTAATCAACTTTCACATTTAACTCAGCAAACTATTATAAATAATGCAATTTTAATAACATAGTCCCAACAAATATTAGAAATACCCAGGCAACCGAAGTACTTAATCCTATTCGTTTAATCCTCTATCCGTGCAAGAAATTCCTTAGCGAATTCCGGTCCTCAGGTATAACGTTGGAGCTGCCCGGAGTCCTCATTAAGCCCTCCCCTCGAGTGCCGAGTGCGGCCCTGACATACTGACTCGTTTCTTTACACTTTTAAACTTAAATAGGAGAATTTATTTTATCTCTGAGATTGGAGTAGGAACGTAAATAGTTTAGGTTTAAAGGAAAAAGAAGTTTAATGGCGGTATTACGGTGTTAGCTAAGAGAAATTCGAGCTTATTTTGCAATGTTTATGTGAATAATACAAGAAAGTATTTTCGTAGGTTCCTGTAAAGAAATTAGAGTTGTAATTTGTTTGTAGAAGTGCCAGTAGAACGAGCTAACAGAGAAATGAACATTTTTGAATAATGCAATATATTTGAACTTAGACCTTGTTGATCCTTATATAAATTAAATGTACCCGTGGCCACAGACAGAATATGTTTGGGCATGGTTCTATTTGCGGCTCGTGCACATTGTTATTGGGGTTTTTAGTTCGTCAATTCTTATTAGTTGCCCTACTACTACTAAACATTTTCGTGAACGAACATGAACGCCTCCAGATAACGGTTTTTGTTTAAGATTTGCAAGTTTAATAATTTATGTAAAAGGTTAGTCACGAAAATTATCCCAAAACGCAAGAGCAAGTTTAAAACATGACCATCCATAATATAAAACTCCAACGGGCTTAACGGTTAGATCAACAAAAAGTAATTAATGAACGTCAGAAACAAAAGGAGTAAACGGTCTTATCACAAAGAAAAAAAACTTTCTTAAAGACTTTAATTATTTTCGGATAAAATAAGCAATGTGGCATTAACCCCACTAAAAAAAGTTGACATTCTTTTTTTATGTACTGGCAAGCAAGATAGTATTTTTTTAGAAAAGGCTTCGGGTGTTAGTTTCAAATTTAGAACGCCATGCGCAAGCACATTTGTCTGACAGATGAGACATTCGGATGGCATTCGTGTTTTTTACCAAGAAAGAGAAAACTCTGAGGTTCTGTAAACTATTTAAAAGAAAAATGTGTAGTTTTACTAATATAAGCGGTTTTGTGAAAGCGTAGAGAGTAATTTCATAAAGTAAGCAGAGAGCCTACGTTACAGATAATACAGAGTTATACAGTTTATATATAAAAATCATTTAGATATTTGAAGTGCAAACTTCTTTAGGCACGTTGGCCACTTCGATATGGAGAAAAAGTACTGATCTCGCGTGACCGTCACGCTCAGATACATATATTATACAGATGTGTGTGTGTGTGTGTGTGTGTGTGTGTGTGTGTGGGTGTGTGTGTGTGGGTGTGTGTGTGTGTGTGTGGGTGTGTGTGTGTGGGTGTGTGTGTGTGTGTGTGTGGGTGTGTGTGTGTGGGTGTGTGTGTGGGTGTGTGTGTGTGTGTGTGTGTGTGTGTGTGTGTGTGTGTGTGTGTATGTGTGTGTTTTTACTTCTAATGTGCAGTCCTAGCAGGTTTTTTATTGTCTTGTTTTTTATTTGACTAAAAAAATTAAGAGAAACGGTAACCACGATTAATGTAGATTGCGATTTCACAAAATTTAGGTACATAACTAAATAGTAGTGCTCAAGTAACGAACGGACTTGAGTCTGACTGAAAGATTAATGTATCGTCGTGGGCGTGACGCTGTACCGAGTAACAACTAAAGCAGTTTGCAGAAGGGACGTGTCGTAAGCTTGGGTAACTCCTACAGTTTATCTAAGAACTTTGAAACATTCCTTTAGTGTAACGATATAAACTCTGTGAATAGTTTCGTTGACAACCTATATGTGCATATGTATATGTATTATTTCTTTTCTGTTTGCAATACTTAACTTCCCAAATAAGTTCGAACGTAGACTTAAAAAGCTGGTCATAAGTAATCATAAATAATTTAAAATCTAGTGATAGGTAGATGAAAGTCTGCTATTTCGTCATGTGGAAAGTTTATTTTTTTTGAAGTGAAAACTTCTTTAGCTGCGTTGTGCACTTTTTTGGGATGGGTAAAAATGTTAAACTCGCGTCAGGACACGTGGTCCTGATCGAAAATTCGTAAGACGGAGCCGAGTTTCTTATATCTAAAAAAATATAACATTCGAAATTCAAAGATTTATGAGCGGCCAGGAGCGCAGAACTTCCAGTGTACCCTATGTATACATTTAGATATGTTTACCTACTTTTTATTTTTAACCTTATTATATATTATACAGATGTGTGTGTGTGTGTGTGTATGTATATGCAAATACGTTGTGAAGTTATGTTTTCACTTCTGACGTGCACTGACTGTTTTTTTCCTTATAAACCACAACATATCTACCGTTTTAAACATTTTACAAGACCTTTAATATACACAACCCGTAATATGTACAATTTAGCGACATTTTAACCGCATTCAAGGCGAGATGAGAATATTTTTTTAACCATAAAACGTCTCTGGAACATCATATTTTCAGCAATAAAGACGTTAAAGGAGCACCTAGCGACCTAATTAAATATTTACAGTAGAAAAGGGCAGAACGATTAAAACTGTATTCATTAAAGAGGGTCTCTGCATAAGTACCTCGAACCCTTTAGATACAAATCTGTCGGCCAAATTGCTTCTCGGTTACATCTTGTAAAGTTTGGTGTAGTTTTAGCATTTAAATACTTGGTACAGTTTAATGTTATCTCCTACTTGTTACTCTTTTATTAAACTTTGTCTACTGCACTGACTAGTTTCGTTAAGAGAAGGTTTGATCAACGATCTGGCAATTAAAAAAAAATCTTGATTAAAATGTAGGATATAATAACAGGTGTTTTTTTCTTCAACCCTGCAATTTTTTGTTAGGCAGTGTTTTGGGTTGTGTCAGCAACCGACGTAGGGAATTCGTTGCAGTACTCGATCTCAAGTTCACTCTAATGCTTTGTGGCGAATTCTGTCAGTTCTTACTTGTCCATCCCTTTTTAATATTTGTATATCGAGACAATCTACCTGCATATAGTGTAATAACGTCACTTTACTAACGTCAAAAGACAAATACAGGCGATCCCTCACCGGAAGCTCTGTATGAGAAGCTCTGTCATTGATGAGGCCTGCCTCTGTTTGCTAACGTAGGCACAACGAAAGTATAAATAACGAAGCGGTTTATTCAAAAACACATTTTACATACTTGTTTGGTTTGAGCCTGAAATGAAGGGATTAAAATTTTATTAGCAACTACGCCTATGCATATTATATATATATATATATATCATATTTTATAAAATTCAAGACGGAAAATAATATTAATTTATTAGGTCTTCTGAGCAAAATCCATACACACTGACTGTACCTACTTACGTCTTCTGTTATTGACAGTATATAATTTCTATCAAAGCGGAAATGAAAGCAATAAAACAAATTATTTATATTAACCCTAAACTCTTGAACATAAGACGCTTTCGCTACATAAAAACAACCATAAACACATTCTGAAGTTAATAAAGATTCAGGGTTTATCTTCGCTACCAAATCATGTCGGCTTATCTCCAGGGTTCGCGCACTGTCTTATCGCTGTTAGAGCCTCGGCCACTTTTTAATTCCGCTAGAGTCGTGGAGGGCACTCACCACCTTATTTACATATCTGAGAACTCTTCATCTCGAGGGAGACCACAAAAAATGTGCTTTTTCATTAAAAAAAAGTGTTCGGAGTTGAATTTATTACCATATTTTTGAAATATAATCTTTTTGTTATTGAACTTTTTATGTAGGTAAACTGTATAGTGTATAGTGTTCGTGTTTTTAGTTTTTTACTCATGATTCATGACATTCTGTTTAATTAGGATAAAAGAATTTTGAGACATAAGAAGCTCCTAGTATCTTTATAATAATTAGTCTTAAAAAAAAACTAACTAACTTAATTAGAGCGACCTGTATAAGGTGATTTTTTCAAAGCTAACTTTTAGGTACCATCCGGTCAAGGTAGTAAATGGAATGGATGGATAGAATGGATCGTCAAAATTAGGTCACAAACATAGACAATGTACGCACAAAAAGTAGTCACACTGTCTACTTTTTACTTTAACATGTAAAAAGTAGACAGTGTAAAAAATTACGTCATAAAGTGTGGGTCCTACGAAAGCTATATTTAATTTTAATAATATCTAAAGAAAAATTAACGAAGCCGAAGTTACAAAGTTAAAAAAACACTTTACTGTTTTACCTTCTAATATTTTATAAGTTAGTTCTAGTCTCAGGTCGCTCTCATTTTTTTAAAATACTGATAACTTATTTCACCCATTTTCACAAGGTGCGGTAGGGCTCAGAGGTGGAAATACGAAGGCAATGTGAATATTGTAGGCAAAAATGAAACTATTCGATTTTACCTAAAATCTTACTGTGTTTTTACATCGAAGAGAATTCTTTGTACACAAATTTCGCAAAAAAATAATCAATAATAAGGAAACATGCAGTTGAGCATCAAATGTTGTCAAGTGGAGACGTGATGCGCAAAAATGTCCGTAGTGTGGTGTAACTAAAATGTGCTTAAATTAATCGAATTCTACCAAAACTGTGAATGCTTGTGTTGCCGACGACTGGTTATGCGTGGACAGACAAAGTTGCTAAACAAAGTTGCGCGATGCCGTGAGCAACAATGTTGTGCAACATGTCGCGCGTCAAATGTTCCTTAGTGGAGACGAGGCTTTATAAACTTTAAAAGTATACGAAAACTGATTCAAAGAGTTACAAGAGTTCAGTATATTTGGTGACCTGTCATGGTAGGGAAAGTCCATTTAATGACAGTCCAAGTTATTAGACTGATACTGGTCAATGATATAAACAAAACATTAAAAAGTTAATGAATTATGGTTGAAATTTGAACACCAAGCGATCTCTAGTACTTATAGATACGTTCTTGAAAATATTGCCGTTTTTAGTATCTCGAATAGCAAATGCAATATTGCGGTAAAGTATAAATTGTCTATACAACACAAAGATAGTGTTACCTTGTAGTTTGGGAGAAAATTTTAGATATAAAGTGAGTTATTGCTACAATGTACAAATATGGTTATTGCAAATTGTTGCAATAACCGAGTTTGTGTGTAGAACGCCAGAATTTCTACCTGGAAGCTAGAAGTGTAATAACGGTTGAGCTTGAGCTTAAGTCTAGGATTATTACGCTATAATGTTACAAGTAGCTGCTTTTAAGATATCCTGTAGTTTTTAGTAGCTCGCTTAAAAATAATTTAATTTTTTTTTGTCTTTATATGAGCGTTATGCAGTTGGATAGTGCATGGTACGGTGCATTGCAGGCTGAACATCGTTAGCTTTGAGAAGAGAATAGAAATAGATTCGTAGAATAGATAGATAGACATTTCGTGTGAACGGTTTCATAGGCTACTTCATATTTTAATTTAATATTATTATATTTATTTTTATTAATTATTTGTATTAATTTTTTAAATCTTTTAAATACTAGCATGTTCTTGTTAAAGGCGAATGACCTATTTAGGTACTTCTTAATAAATTGATTTAGTCGCAAAAAGGTTGTAACCTTTGAAAGAAATATAAAAAAGATGACTTTACATTGATAATATTGCTCTGGATTAAGCACTCAGATAAAGTGCAGGGTGAACAGCAATATTAAAATTTAAACCGTTATGCTTTTCATAAAGTGGCTGGCTATGCTTTTCATAAAGCGTTTCCACAAAAACATTGGTGAGCGACGGAGCGCGAACACTTAATTCAATTGAACAGCCGTTAATCATTCAGTTGAAGCTCAAATGGATTTCACAAAGCCATTTAAAGGTATCAGCCTGAGGGATATCGTTTTTACAGAAGTATTATACAAAAAAAAGTAGTTTTTCTAAGGTGACTAAGATTTTCAGACTTTCATGAGGGTGGTAGGTTATTTATTTTATTTTAGAAAATGACAGCAGATTTTTACTGGAATTGGGAATGTCTGACTGCGTAGTACCCAAGTACTAGGCGATATCGAAGTTCTATAGATAGACCAGGTTGTCGGACTTTTTTGGGCTCCAACTACCCCTAACGAATGCCACAGATGTATGTAACCCGTAGTATGGGACCCGGGACGGTTTAACGTGCTCTCCGAGGCACGGAGGGGTCTGAATGTGTTAAGAATGGTCACCCATCCTAGACTAAACTGGCTAGGGTCACTTAACTTTGTAACGTGCTAACCTACTCGGTTACCACTTAGCAAGGAGACCCTATTAGCTCTTAGCTTAGCTCTAGAAGAGCAACTACAAGCGTTAAAAATGTTTTATTTCTCTCACTGAGATCACCAGAGCTCTATTTAATAGAGCTGATAGCGATTGACACTATCTATTTTATTAGTTTTCGGTGCAACGCCGGTAAAAGCAGCTGCAAATTCGTATACAGCGCGGTATACACGCGTCATTAATCAGTTCGTTCTCATGGATTCACTTACTATGTATTACAATTTTTGTTCTACATTACAATATTTTATTTGTTCACCTCATCGCACACTAGCAGTTTACTAGACCCATGTTCTTGTTTGCAATTTCCTTATATAATAAAAAAAAGATTTTTATATAAGCATATTTGTTTTAAAATCCGAATTCACCCAATCAATCAACTGGCAACCAAGTTAAGTAACTTGTAAAATGTATTTTACTGTCCGTGTCATATATTCAATACAAAATTAAAAAAAAACAAACACAAAGTCCACTGAAAAGCGAAAAATAATTGATCACAAACTTCACTCTAAAGACTACAATGCCAATGAACACCGACATAAAAAAACACAGCCGAACATTGAATCGCCACCTTTTTTGAAGTCGGTTAAAATTATAGTAGGGGAGCCCATTAAGGGATTTTTTGGATTTACTCCTGCGCGGCAGATTATTATAAGGGGGGTTAATTACAAGCTGACAAGTGTACATTTTGATAATCTGACGATTTGAGCGTGCCGGGATGGTTACAAACTTGCAAAAAAAATTCGATCATTTGACATTCTCGAGCGCGTCAGATTAAGATAAGGTTGGTTAATTACATGCTGACAAGTGTACATTTTGATAATCTGACGATTTGAGCGTGACGCAAGGCAGTGGGTGGGTTACAAACTTGCAAAAAAAGTGCGCTCGATTTTTTTTTATTTTGAAGGAATTATAATAATTCAAGGATAACAGGAAATATATAATCTGCCCATATCCACAAGCCGAAGTTACAAAAATCGTAAAGAAAGTTTAGTGCATGCAGCTGCAGTAAAGCATGTATTTCCCACTCCACGGATCTCTTTCCGATTTATCTAAACGATTCATTTTGGAATATGTTTTTCAAGAAATTTTGAATTTTAATGGTATTCGTAAATTAACAAAACTGTTTTTAGCGTAGAATCATTCCTTAGCTGACTTCTCTTACTCATAAACTACCTCCCTGCCGAGTTTCATTTTCATAGGTCAAGTAGTTTTCCAGATTTCGTGATTAGACAGTAGATGAGTGAGTGAGTGGGTGAGTGAGTATCTTATAGGTATATAAATAGTTAAGTCTGTTTGACACATTTAATGATAAAAATACATGTATTTTTTTTCAAATCATCAGATTAAGAGAATCCCTCCAAATAATCGTCAGATTATTGGTCAGCTTGTCTAGAACATTAAGCTGAACCATCTGTATGAAAATCTGACGCGCTCGAGTTTGTCAAATAGGCGATTTTTTTTGCATTTTCAAAAGCCGCCGCGAGCGTGCGTCACGTCCGAATCGCCAGATTATTGAATGGCGGTATCTTTCGGGTGTACTTAACATCCACTCTTAATTTCTGACGCACTCGAAAAAAATTTTTTTTTTCCCATTTTTTACCCTTCCATACGGCCACCCCCACCGTGCAAATCGGCAGATTATCTTGCCTCCATTATCAGATACATGTGGGGTATCTACACTTTTAATATCTGACACGCTAGAGTAAGTCCATTTTACAATTTTTTTTTACATCTTTGAAAACCTGTAGAAGCTCTCCCCACCGGTGAAACGGATACATCGCATGAACTCTTTTTCTTTCTAGCATCTAATCTTCAAAATCCAATAGGTCCCAACGACGCTCGAGTAAATACCCATTTAGCATCGTCAGCTTCTATTAGATTGATTTTCTGAAAACAGTGTGATTCACACGTTCCGAGCTAAAACGACTTAACGCAAGACGTAGAATCTTTCTATACGCAGTATACTCATAGTATTTAATCCGAGTATAATTGTACCTACTGCATAACTTTCTCGTCTTGATTTATGAAGTAGTTAAGAGCGCATCAAGATTTATTGAGTAATGATTATAAAAACCTTCTTATTTGAGTATTATATAGTTTTATTGATGCCATGTCAATGTAAGTAAGGGAATTAACATTAGCTGCAATAAAACATAACTTGATATATGAAGAACTTATCATTTATCGCCACATCAAAAAACTCGTATTTATTTTATTAAAAATAAGGGCAAACTATACTAGATGATGAAACAGTTCACTATTTAGTCAAAATGAGTTAATAGTTATAAAATAATTATGACTAGTTATACCGGTAGTGCTACGGTATTGGTCGGTTGACAATAGTGGGTAGTTAAAAGGACATGCATGCATTATAAGTTGATAACAATCACTTGAGTACTGATTGAGGTACGTACAACATAGGAGATACTGTGATTTAGAGATTTTGATAGTTTATAGCAATAGTGGTGAGATTGTTTCTAATATGTGTTTAAATAGTGTGTTATTAATTTTACTTCACCTTCTTAGTCGTTTACTAACTTTACAAAAATATCTAACATAAATCGCCCACGAATGCACGATTACTAATTAATAGAATAACTATTACTGTATCAAGAGATGTCCAATATTTATTGTCCTCTATACTATTGCCTGACAATGTGAGGACCCGATTTTACGTTCGGTAATATTTGGCAATACTCAAGTACCGCCATCTGGAGCCGGCAGCTGAGTATTACAAGACCGTCAATGTATATATAATATATAGCTCCTTTTATGATAGTATTGTAAGTTAAATCAGGAGCCAAGAATATAACCACTAAGACAAAAGTGATCTAGAAAAACCTTCGAGATCTTTTTAGTAATTTATGGCAATATAATCAGAGACTACAAAATGAACTCAATGGAAGTTGTAGGGTATTTTGTATTTAGTACCTGGTTTGTAGGCAAGAAGATTAAAAAAGAACTATAGGGTGGTTAAAATAAATAATAAAATTATAATAACTGTTAGAAACAGTCTCACAACCACTGATATAAACTATGAAAATTACTAACTAACAGTAACTGCTAAGTTGTTCGCACCTCTATCCGCACTCAAGTGATAGTTCTCCACTTATAATACATTCCTACCCTTTTATAACGCCACTATTCATCAATATTTGTCAATCGACCAATAGCATTGCGTTACCGGTTTATAAAAGAGATTATATTGACTGGTTATATAGTCAATACAATGTCTATTCACTTATTTTTATTAAATAGTGAACTGTGTTATCATCTGTTATAGTTTGCCCCTATTTTTAATAAAATAAATAAGAGTTTTTGATGTGGTGACAACATAACTGGACACATCTCAAACACGGCCGTCTAATCCCAAACTAGTTAGAGCCTGTACCATGGTAACCAGACTGCTGATAAACATGCTTATATATTTCTAAATTCATACATATTATAGATAAATTACACCCAGATACAGACAGAACAAATAATCGTGCTCATCACACAAATATTTGTCCTGGGTGGGAATCGAACCAACGACCTCTGGCTCAGCAGACAGACAGTCCTCATTAAATTAAGTATTAAATAAGACTAAAAAAATTGATTAGTTATTTTCAATATTGTCATTAATATTAAATTTTTAAACCAACCTTTTAAGGTTTGATTTTGATTTGATTTGACGAAAGCAAGGTACGAAGTTGTTATTTCATACAAGTTTCTACCACATTCTGATTTGACATGACAATCAGTTGATTGTACCGTAAATATCATAACCAACGTTTTATTTCGTGTTCCTACACTAATAGTTTCGGGACGACAGACCTTGCTGGTCATATATAACACTAGTGAACCTTTCTTTATTACCTTCATAAACTAGTATTATTTATTATACAGTCGATTTATTACCCAACAACTAATCATCGTCTCGATATTGTTGCGGCAAATTCTTTTACAAGTATAATACGTAATTTAACAAGCCCTGTTTATTAGTATCTAAATATTTATGTATTTCGTGAATAACGGCTCATTACCGAAACTGAGTATAAATCACAAGTCGGCCTCGATGAACGAAGTGTCTGGTGTAAGGCAAAAACGTATCGCGTTTTAATAACTCTTATGTTTTAGCTATGCTCGATACTTCTCTACTGAGACCAAAGTAAAGTATCTCTCTCTACCCAAACCTACAAAACAGCTTGGTTAAACTGCTGGTATGGTTATCAGAGCTCCCTTTGTAGATGTCTGTGATGCATGTGCTTGTTTAGAGGATAGAATAGATAACTATATAAAGTCGGTTGTTATTCTGTCTTAAAGGGAATCATTGAGAAGTAGTAAATAATTGTTCACCATTATTAAAGTTAAAAAAAACACGGTTGTACATGCAACTCAAGAGTTATAAGTGCGTTGCCGGCCTTTAACGTGGGAGTAAGGGAAGAGAGGGAGAGGGGGAGAGGGGAGAGGGAAGGGTTAGGCCCTCCGGTAACCTCACTCACGCGGCGAAAAGCAATGCAATCATTGCTTCGCTGCCGGTTTTCTGTGTCTGGTCAATCGGTGTTTTGTTAATAACCTAATTTTCATTTTTATTCTATTAATGAAATCTTGCAACCAAATTTTCACCAACTTGCAGACACACACGAAATGTTTGTGTTTAATGCACCTCTGCCTTCGGAGATATAGGCGTGAGTATATGTATGTATGTATTCAATAGCTAGTTACGTTATTTCTTTAAAATGACCCCCAGTAGACTATATAGCTGTAGAATAAACTCTGAATATTTAAAAACTATTTTCTACTTTTTAGTTCGGTTTGCTCTTAAAGGGTATATATTTAAGTTTTAACTATAATTTATTTTTTAGTCGTGTATTGTCTTTCGGTCCTTGTTCAAATTTTCGAGTGAATGGGACGTTCACGGAAGTAGGTGAAAACCATGTTGAAAGAATTGACAGATTCCGTCACATCCTATTAATATTATAAACGTGAAAGTTTGTGAGGGCATATGGATGTATGTATGTATGGATGTTTGTTACTCTTTCACGCCAAAACACCTAAACCGATTGCGGTGAAACTTGGTATGTAGATAGTAGGAGACCTGGATTAACATATAGGCAACTTTTTATCCCGATATTCCCACGGGATCGGGACTTACGCGGGTGAAACCGCGAGGCGCTGCTAGTAGATAGATAAATAAATATATGTCAAGTTAATGTAAACACTAACGTCCCTATAGTCTTAGTAACAGTTTCTTTGATAAATATTTTTTTATCCACTTTCTCTAAACTGTAATAATGTAAATAACCACCTGGACCTGATACCTTGTGACACACACCATCCAGCACAATAAAATCGCCGGCATTAATGGCGTTAGCGAGATTTTGATCACACCACGTTGATTCCACTCCGACTACACACTCCACGAGTATTCAGGGTGAAACTGCATAATATACTGCACTTTATTGCGAAGGGCGGTAAAAGTCAATTTCATGGCCTTTCAATATATTGAACTATTGAAAAAGTCAAAGCGAGAGACAGAATTTAGAGAATTTAGAAAAAGCCAATTTAGAATTACGATAACTTTGTAATTCTAAATTCTATGTAGGTATTTATTTTTCAGACAAAAAGTCAAATTCTTTATCATAAACTTCTCATTATCACTACATATTATAAAACAAAGTGCCCCGCCGCGTCTGTCTGTCTGTTCGCGGGAAACTGAAAAACTACTGAATGGAATTTCATACGGTTTTCACTAATGATAGAGTGATTCATGAGGAAGGTTTAGGTGTATAATTTGTTAAAATTTTGTGTAAATTGATTGAAACATGATGATGATTGTTGAGTATGTCTGTGCTACCCGTGCGAAGCCGGGGCGGGTTGCTAGTATTTTTAATAAAAACTATTTGTTACATTACAAACTAGGTTCGAGATGCATTCTTAAGACATTTAAACGTGTTTTTGTATGAGCTGCTGCACTGAGATCATTAGAAAATAGGTGATGAATTTCGAGCGCCTAAACAGATTTTGTTGAATTATAGCTAAGAATAATCGTTGAAGTCACTTTTCAAATTAAAACAAAACGCAAATCGGTCCATCCGTTTAGGAGCTTTGATACCAGAGACAGACACTTTTTAGGTCGGGGGTTAAAAATAAGTTATAGATGAACTGAGAACCGCCTTCACTCAAAATATTTTCTGTACTACTAAAAGCTGGAAAAAGACTTTTTACTCGATTACATTATAATACGATTTGATGATGAACTGAACCCTCGAAAAGGACGGTCGCTCCGCCGCCGGGTTGAAAACTCATACCAAGGATACACTATAATTGATCATAGTCCCACTGATGTTACGTCAAAAAGACAGAAAGTACAACAATTACTTGTGCTGATACAGCATTACTCGTGCTTGGCCAAGCTTCCAAAGACCTAAAACCATAATAAACATTTTTTTAAACGACTTCGATTTTTTAAACGAAACGAACTGCGATGACAAAACTTCCTGCCTTTGAAGGAAGGATTGTAGGAAAAAATTAAACAAAATATCTTAAATCATTATTTTGGTTGGTTCCTCATCACGGACATGACTGAATTTTTGTAAAGGTCACATTTTATGGGACACATTGCTTATTGAAAATATTCAAACTACAACCGTTTACGACCGGCTTTTAGTTTATTCTCGTTGAAACTTTTAAAGATATTTTAACATTCGTTAGCCACACAACAGTGATAAAAGTAGTGGAAAATGGGAGCTTTTACAAACAATACGTCACATACCTGGCATAGCGGTTGTATCCTATGTTACCCGCGTTTTTTATCATTTTCAACGGCCCTTGTTTCCACCGGATATCCCGAGTTGTTTGTTTCAGCCAGCGCAAACATAAGCGTTTAGTTTAGAGCGTTCCTTTTTTAAAATAAATTTGTGGGAAAATTTACTTTTTTTGTTTTTCTTTTTTAAGATACCAGTATAGTTGCCTCTTTTCTGAATAATCTTGATTTTATTATGTTCGAAAGTTCCAAACTAATTTGACTACAATAACGCGTTAGAATTTAATTTTACATTTACTTATTTTAACGGGTTCATCAAAAAAGGTATTAAAATATTTTCTTGCGAATCAGTAGTAGTGAGTTATTTGACCTGATTTCGAAAGTAAAATACATAGTTTGACTATCGACAGTGGACTTCTCTCGACTGAGATAATGATGAATTAAATCCGCCATACAGAAGCTCAAACCTAAAATAACCTTATATTGGATTTCCATGGTGTCAATGATATCTATAGTGTAATACTATGCTGTCAAATTGTTTATCGGTACCCTAAAGAGAAATAAACTTTTTTTTCTTCTTTCAATGCATATGCCATAATTTGATTCCTTCGAAACCCTGGCACACTACAATTGGTGGAATACCAAACAAAATCCGTAAATAGATCAACGTATTTAAACCTATATTTATATTAGACAGAAGCACTTTTGGGTCATAATATATTTGCGACTTTTGCGAATCAAACCCTCTGTCCCTTGTGATACCGCATTATATAAAAGCTGGTTATATGACTATACTAGTACTCTCCCATCCCGCAAAAGACGCACCAGGCGCCGGAGAGAGCAAGTCGATCTCCGGCCTCCATGAGCGCTTGCCTGTGGGTGACGGACAGGGTTATCAGAGGGTACAGAATCAGGCCCGATACGGTGGCGCCGTGTTCCGTGTGTGCCTCTCTTACTGACAGGAGATAAAATCGTCCACAACACAGCGGGGTCGCCTGTTGTTTAAAAGGCGGCTAAGTCTGCCAGGGTTCACAGGGATTTCCTTGTAAGGGTACACCTGAGGCCCTGGTGATAAGGACTGTGACGGAACACCGTGTGGTTTTAGTCGGTTTGAGTCCGACATACCACCCTAACGCTTAGCCCGGGTGGGGTGACGACCCGTGGGGGTTTCCACACGTAAAAAAAACACAAGGTATTTATGTGAAATAGCACCTAAGGTGTTCAATTAAAAGAATAAATAAATAATTAAGTTTTCAATAAATGTTATCGTTAAATTAAACATTGAAAGGCAATAACCTGTCATCATCAGAGTCCCACAAATGACTGTATTTTATGGCCACTAACATACGCTGACGCAAGTATTTCACGTCGCAATGTTGCTGTCACCATAAATCTATACAAACTGCGGACAGCGCCATCTGACACAGCCATGTTGAATTTGTGGTTTTGATATACGTATTTGGTTATTTAATTGTTGCTTATATTTTGTTAAAGGAACATTCAGTTTCAAAAGTGAAGTTGAGTTTCAGTACTGCGTTAAGTCGCTTCCAAACTAGCAAGTGCAATTTCATAGCGAAGTCAATGTTCGACTTTAACGAGCTGAGTTGATAGAACTTATCAAATCCAATTCCAATACTTCGAAAGGACTTATATACCTAGGTCAAATACCTATTCAAAGGAATTTGCACCGCATTGCCGTTACGTTTCTAGCGAACTATTGGCTGAGTCATAAATCTGGGGTCTTTTATATTGTTTTACTTTGGATTCGGAAACAAGGGACTAAACCCAACATTCCAAATTCAAATTCGCTCGTCGAACTTTGTGGTGCTAAAGTTGGAGGCGAATTCTTGAGAAGTCCTGTTTCATGTGAGATGCGTGGAGTTTGTAGTTTTGAGTGACGGTTTTGATGAGATTTATCCTTATAAGGGTTTGAGGAGCCAATAAGGGGCTGTCAGCTTGACGTATTAAATTAACAGTTGGTTTATGTTGTGTTTAAATTAATTGATGTGATTCGGCTATAACGCCAAGACGTTAATATATTACATATTAGTAATTAAGGTGATAAGCCAAAATTAATTTGGTATAGTGTGGAGCACCTTAATGTACAGTCAACGAAAGTGTTTAAAAACTTTCTATTTTATAAACATCGCAACACTTATTAAACCTACCATTTTATTTAATATAGCAAAGACAGTTAATCTATTAGATTATCTCTGTATCATCATGATCAGCCTTTAATCGTCCACTGCTGGACATAGGCCTCTACTAATGTCCACCGCTGATGGCCTCTATCGTCAGCTCTCCTATATCTATACATTTATCTCTGTATAATATAATAGTGTATTATTACTGTACTGAGAAGAGTGTGACAAAAGATATTTTTTATTCATGATATACTGATGTGGCACACTTATTTAACGAGACACGTGCCGTTTGGAGAAAATTCTCCCATTCTTCTCTCGCTTTTCTGAGCTAGCCATCAAAAGGTGCATAGGTAGGTGGCTCGCGTTAAATGAGAAATTCCTTGAGTACGTGCAACTTAGGGTACCGACCGGTAGGGCTGGGAAATCTTATCGATACTTAACATAAGTCTATCGTTCTTCGTTATTATTTCATGATGAAACAAACCATTCGCCATCTATAACATTATAATTCATATTGTACGAAATGAATTCAGATAACAATTGCCCAGTAAACCGAAAACTAATTTGTGAATCGTTCTGCAAATATTATCGATATCCATGATTTAAATTCACATCACTACAAAAGACCGGAAAGCCTATTTGATGTGCGTATTAATTCGCAGTTCATAACGCTGGGTTTATTAGAGTCGAATTTTTCGCATACTTTTCATCCTGTACGAGGGCGGAAATTAATTTGATTCAAGATGGCCGCCTTAATAAGTAGCATCTATATACGTCTCTTGAGAATGTTGAATTTTTTCCGGGTGTTATCGGCATTTATATTGAAGGTAGCGTAAATTTAAACCTCAAATTATTGAAATTCTGCTGTATAATATTTAAGGTGTGCAACATAAACAGCAGCTCTAAACGACAATATTTAATTGGATGGCTAGAGGTTTATACGATATTATTATACAGTATTATTTCTAGCATTCTAAAAACCTACAGCTTGTTCAAAGTAAGTAATAAAATCGGCTAGAATGATCGATATAATACTCGGAAAATTGTGTTTCTTTTACAAGTCACAAATACGATTTACAAAAATGTAAATGGCACGATATGCGAGGACCGCAGATAAACAACACGACCGTTGTGATGAGACCCATATGTAGCTATACGCCATCTAATGAAGGTGAGCCGAACTATTTTGTAACTACTAATCCACATCTCGCAAGAAAAGTTCTCATGCTGATTAGTACACAAAATCAACCTTTGGACCACTGCACGCCAGGTATTTGTTATCTAGACTCTTTCTCTTCTCTTCTCACTATGTGTACACACTACCTATATTATACTCCGTTAATTCGTCATTTGGCTATGTACGTACTTATTTACCAACCCACTTGTACAAAACAACATGAAATACTAAAATTATGTAACTCTGAATTGCCGTAGGTCATTTGTTACCGGCTCTATGTTCGACAAAGGAGTAATTTTCGTGAATAACTCATCATATTATCGCGTTTCCTTATGGCTACCGCCAAAGGGCCGGCTAGGTGCTGTTATGTGAAAATAGATATGAATGTTGTTCGTTTCCGTTTGACTATGTTACACCAAGATTCAACTGAACTTATATGAAATTTGTCAAAGAGAACCTCTACTCAAATTTGAGCGATCTAACTCTGTATGCACTTCCAATCTCCATGAGATCACTTTTCACTAGCACTATTAGCTTTGTATATCTGCTAGTGAAGGGGGTCGGCATTGCTCAAGGAGGAGGTAGGGTTGGTAACGAGCAAAATTGAACTGCTTCTAGAGCATTCTCTCTGTCATTGGAGACGTTTTGTAACGGAAGCTAGTCGAGGGAACTCCTCAACGGTTTATTGCAGCTACTTCCTCTCCGGGCTTATTAATGTATATATGTATACATACAGCATATTTTATGAATACTATAAGCTCACATAACAATAGTGAATGCGCTTGCTTGTTTGCCAACCATATTTTATACACGCTTTATAAGCGAATCAAATAAAAAGGAGTCCTGGCTCCAACGTTAGATCAGCTTCAAGGGTCCAAAACGTTTAATTTCGATACGACGATTAGAAGTGGGTTAAAATTGACTTTCAAGATTAGTTTATATAGCCAAAGGTGAAGCTAATAAATAAATAATAAAACAACAAATTTTAGTCGCCAGTGCTGGCTAATTGTGGATTTCTGAAGAGAAGAAGTGAAGGTGCATTTATGCCATCAGTTGGATGGACTGTACTTCTTTTCATT
Source organism: Euplagia quadripunctaria (assembly GCA_963859945.1). Classification (NCBI taxonomy): domain Eukaryota; kingdom Metazoa; phylum Arthropoda; class Insecta; order Lepidoptera; family Erebidae; genus Euplagia; species Euplagia quadripunctaria. The sequence continues at coordinate 16,462,834 of OY982573.1, read as the reverse complement.
CAATGCAGTTTACTCTCAGATTTACGATGACTGTTAGTAGTAAAACAAATGTAATAACTACAAACACCGCTTAGAGACAAGATTCAATCGTCTTAGTTACATAACGCATTCCCAGTTGTAGATTTGCCATCAATTCCGTTAAATCACGTTTGGCTTCGTTCAATATCTCAATACGAGGAGTGTTGGCTCGGTGCCGGCTGGGAAACTAATGGATTTCGTCACGCCAACCGGCCGTTCGTCTTGTGGCCGATAACGATACGACATTTCGTGACGTGGAACTGTGGACACAGTTCCAATGTATGTAATTCAATCCAATATTGTACTCGAATGTACTGATGTTGAAATGGGTTGTTGACCTTAAGAGTCTTGAGAAGCGGCCGTAGCGTAATGGCTAAGGCGTCGGACTTGCGATCGAGTGGTTGCAGGTTCGGACCCCACCCAGTGCACTACCGACGTGAACCCACTCCTAACGCAAGCATTCAGCTTAGCTGGAGGGGTTAACAAGAAAACTAGCAATGTGTGACCCACGTTACTAGTAGTCTTTATAAAAAAATAAATAATAAGGGACATTATTTTTATTTAAGTTAAGCTTTCAAAAACTAAGATGGCCTCGCTAATATATATACTCTGAAAAGGAATATAGGTAGTTTACCTGGGAATGTCAATTCGGTCAATGTACACGGGTTCAGTATGTACATAGACTACATTAGGAATGCGGCTCTCATTAATTTACTTTTTGTAAACTAAAAAAAGTACTATTTATGTTACTCATCACTTTCATTTATAGAATATTTAAATGAGTTATTTCTGGATTTTTTACGCATTTCCAAAAGAACCTCGTAAACTTTGTCGAAGTAATTAATTATGTACTTAAGAAAATTTGACAGTTCTAAATGGACTTCGCTAATTTGAATCTTTTCGTTGGTTTAATTTTGTGACGAAAAATCTACTCTGGTAAAAATAAAAATATATTACTTACTGCCTTAGGAGTGAAATATTTATTCTAAGATACTAGAATATTGATGATATCGATGATTGTATCTTAAAAAAAAATTGCGTTCTCTTTTTAAAATTAGCTCTAACTATTGAGAATTTTACTTTTTTTAATAATTATATGCTGTTGCTAACGTAAAAACTAACATAATTATGAACTCCATTGAGTGTTTAACAAAAGATTTTGAGTAACTGATCATAATTGGCGCTCATTACATGTGTACTTGCTTGTTGTAGTCTTCCTCAGTGTTCCACACCTCGTTATTAGAGCGAAAAGGACAGATGAATATATTTTTTTTAGTTTTAAATCGCTCTCGAGAATTTAATTACAATACATAACACTGCAGCGGGATATTTCATGTTTAAAACCAGTATCGGAACATTGAAAAACATTTTTTTGTCTGAATACATTTTATAGTTTTATAATATTAGATCTATTAATCTAGACGTGACTGCTTTCATTGCTATGAAATATATCAAAAAGTTGTTGCCGCAAACAAGTGTCTGACGTATCCGTCACTTAAGTATTAGGAAATTGTTGCTGTAGAAATGTACAGATATGTGTATATGTTCCATTAGTTCAAACGAGGAACTGAGGATTAAGAGGAACATTTCCAGTCAAGCAGATTCAATTTAAGCGGAAATACGGTATGCTATACATCGTTTCTTAAACGTTTAAAAGTCTCTCTCAAAAGTTTAAGATAACTTTGAACTCATTCCGTTCAATTTGTTTCTCAAAGGGAAACCTAACTATAATTTAAATATAATTTAAAATAATAAGTTCATGATTTTGCGGAATGTGATTTTAAAATTAATTGTTTTAGGGTTGAAACAACTCATCAGAACTTCGGCTACCAAAAACACATTACCTTGTTCACAACAGACCCCTATAAATCCAAAAGGTTTAGTTTATTACAAAAAGGGAAGCAAACCCGGGCGTGAGAGTCGGGGTATGTGGCAACAGCACAAATTGATGTTTCAGAAGTTTATCTATTAGTATCCAGTTGGCTTTGTATGGTGTGTTTAAATGAGTTGTTCCTCGGCAGGTCGGCGGGAATGACTCCGTACTAGATTTCTAGTCAGAAACGTGCCCAGACCGGTATTCGAGCAGATTATATTAGAGGCGTGCTACGTTTACACTTTTGAGTTAGTTAATCTGTCTGAGAGGGAAATTAGGATGAGATGATTGTTTTGAGAAATTGTTAGCGTTATAAAGTACTAATTATATATTTTAGAATTTGAAGGTAAATATTCTAATAATAGGCGAATAAAGAAACCTATACATGTTTTTTAATAGTCATATAGTAATATGTTCTACTAGCTTTTGTTTACAGCTTCGCTCGCGTTATAATTGTTTTTAATATCCTTTGGGAAAGGTCCTCTTTTTTCTGGATAAAAGGTACCCTATGACCTTTTTTGAACTCCTCCAAATTCATGGCGATGAGTAGCTAAGGGGTGAAAGCGTAATAAACAAGCAAATTAACTCACTAGAAATCACTTACTTCGTATTTTCTATTGGCAGTGTCACGGTAAAAAGTATCCGAACTCATCTCTCTACTACTGTATAACAATTATTGTTTATTAATGCAAACATAGAAGAAGTAATGACATTTTTGCGAAATATAATATCGTTATTCTCCCTATTTATGTAATAAGTGGTTATTTAACAACAGAATTACTTAGTAAATGAAGAAGACCAACTTATTCGTTGGGTATCAATTTACGTCCTTGTTGCTAACGTCATTTGAGGTTACGCAAAGGTTTAATCTTCGGGATTAATATCAAGTTTACGGTTGGGATACAAAGCTCTTCACTCGAACAATGTTGCTATTGACGGTTTAATAAACAATGTTACTTGTACGTTACATTGTCATACATTGTCATATATAAAATGAATTTTATAAAGAAAATATCTAACAATTAGTTTAATTAAACATAGGTATGGGTAAAACGGTGTACAGTCGCATAAAGGTAAGCAACTATCGTAATCTATGGAATTTACTACGCCTGAGGTGACAAAGCCTGTGTCAATTATGTAGGAACATTGAAAGATACTGAAAGCAGCTTCGATTATTGTCGTGCTCAGACCCAAGTACAGTGACAGTGAAATTCATTGCTTTTATTGAATAAGAAATACTCAGACCTGGAGTTTGTGCTCGACATGGTGTAATGCTGCGCATGGTATAAAGGTAGGTTAAAGTACCTTGCAAACTTCTGCCTTACTTCTGACTATTGTATACTAAAGGGAACAAAAAATTGCCGCGGTTTAAACGATATTTAAAACAGTAAAGTCTCAATTCAGGTAATATTTATTTATTTATGTGTTCGTGTCCGGTAGCACCAAGGTATCCAAGACATCGATTTTTGGAATCCGGTGATCCCCAACTGGGGATAATACGTAATGAGAGTCCGTAGCGATATTGTATGAGTTTATTAAATACGCTATTTAAGAAACTAGTTATTAAATATATACCTATAAGAATTAATTTTGTTCGCTAGTCGTGTATTGATATCGATTTTCAAAACTTTTTTGAAACCTTAAAGGTCTTATCAGTAGTATAATACATAAAAGGCTGGCGTGCAAATACTTCTAAAACTAAACTCACTTTTCTATTTATACAACATAGTCTGGTAACGGTTTCATCTCACTTCTCGCCATTAAGGCTTGCTAATTTAATTGCCTTTGCAGTTGAGGATTCGCTAGCTCTAATGGTAGTTAAATTTTAATATTTCACATCTCAGTTTGTGAGTTTTTGAGGGTAGACTTTTAACATTGGATAGTCGTTTTACAAAAAAAGCTCTTAAGTACTTTGCAGTAGAAAATTGGGCTGAGTTTTTGTGCCAGTATTAACTTTTTCAGTTCCTAAATTAGAAATGGCTTTTAATAAAGTTTTTGTTTTTTTCATTATGTAAGTTTGAAAATACTTCGAAACTCATTTAATTAACGGCTAGTATTTGAGCTAACTCATTGGAGTGGAGGATAAAAAAGAGTGACTTCATGACCGAATGCTTAAGTCTTTGTCAATTTATTAGACTTACATTTAGGAAATAATAATCATAACGATTGTGGTAATCAATCAGTTAAATTGGCTAGCCTAAACATGTTCGACTGTATGTTTTTAACGTGTTCGCTAGTTCCTGCGGATACATCAAGTTATTAAAACCTGGACACAACTTCAGACGGTTTAATTGTGATTGGATACTTTTAGCGCTTGGTGTTTTTTATTTATTTGGTCAGCCAACCATCATTACACTAAGCATTACAAATTTGTAACTTAACGACTAAACATGTATGAGTGCAATAATCACTTATAACACCACATGCACAATGAATAACGGTTATAAAAGTTAAAAATAAAATAGGAGATTGATAAATGATTAATTTGACATAATTAAAAATAATAATAACGATAAAATAGGTGTTAACTAACTAAACGATTATAATATTTGAACTTCATTAAATTTAATAACAAAATAAAAATTAAAAAAAAGTTTAGTAAATTATTTACAATTACTTTAAAGCAATCTTACTTGAGTCTTTAAATGAGCATCACAATATAATGTATAAAAATAATATAAACCAAATAATAAATTATGTTAGAAGTAGGTAAATTAGGATTTAATAAAATTAATCAAAATTACGTAGATTCAACTTAATTCAAAATTAAATTATAAATTGGTTAAATGGGTGTTAAATGAGTTTCCGATATCTTGAAAGTATGATACTTCCTAAGTTTCTAAAGGAACTAAATCTTAATAACTATATTTGAAACCTATCGATTACAAAAACAAAAGGATAACAAACTGAACTCCCACGGTATCTATTATTAGAATACTTGTTCGTCTTATTGCGAAATGAGCGTGCATACCAGAGTACATGATCTAAACGAAGCACAAGACATATAAGTCGCGTGGGAGAAGCGTGGGCAAGCTAACGATTAAATTAGCATGGGCTGACAACCGTGCACGCTATCCTGCTCTACAGAACGAGTTATAAATTTCTTAATTGCCTTAAACTGATCTAATATCTAGACTTGAAAATAAGGTTCAATAGTAAATTATTGACACGAATACAACATGTTGAAACTGAAAGTGGAACTAAACGCATTGACACCTCCTTTTTGGTGCGAGGAATAAACTGCCTGCGTCTATTATTTTCTATTCAACTATAATCCCGGGACGTTTAAGTGTAGAGTGGTTTCTCTTGGATAGGCATGTACCATCTTCGTCTTTATCACTTTCCAACAGGTGAGTTGGAAGACAAACGCTTACTCCATTACACAATAAAAAATAAAGAAAAAACAATTCTGTATGTTGAGATGTATGTATTTGAATTTAAATTATTTATTACTAGCAACCCGCCCCGGCTTCGCACGAGTAGCAGAGACATCTTCAACAATCATCAACATATTTACTATGACTTACACAGAACAGATATTAACCATATTAGGCACATATTTCAATCAATTTACACAAAACCTTAACAAATAACATACCTAAACCTTCCTCATGAATTGTTCTATCTATTGGTGAAAACCGCAAGAAAATCCGTTCAGACAGACAGACGCGGGGGAGGACTTTGTTTTATATATGTAGTGATAAAACTCGTTTTAGTCCAATTGTATTGACGTTGTTAAATGTATGTGTTTTTCCCAGAGGTTTTAAGGTATTTCTGTACTCCTAATACCTAGTCGTAGTTAGCTATAACTATTTCAAATATAAGAATAGACAACTAAAAAAAAGTTTACAAACATCTTACGATCAGTAGTCTCGTCGTTGCTTATCGAACTATCTGGAATATAAATGGATTTTCTGGAGATGGCTTTACGCGCTCAATATCAACAAGAAAAAGCTTTCTACAATACAATATTTATCTATTGATGTTTCTTGCAGGGGAAAAGCAACCGTCCTCGCAAAACCGATTTAGTTCTAACAACTCAAGTCTCCCTATTAAATCACTCGCTATATTTTCTTTAGAAAGTCATAGGTCAGGAAACGATTTTTCACACACAAATCTTATTCCTTACACTCAACAATACATTTGAAGAATGACTAAATTGTATAACTGTGCTGTTGTATATCTCTTCGTTTTTCTCTATACTATTTTTTTTTTCTTTTACTGCTGGGTTAGTGACCAGCTACGGAACTGGTTGCTCTCATTTGTGGACAGGACAAGCGTTATCAGAGACATTGATCCAAACTGATGCTATATAAAACCAAATATATACATTGCTATTTATAAACTTCTTAAACTTATATCTCAAAACTTTGACTGCATCAGAAACACAGCATATACCAGTACTGTTTACTATATAGTAGGTACTTGATAATAAGACGGGTGCGTTTAGATTAAAAATCTGCTGTATCCTACCTCCTGGTAAGTTAGGTTCTTGTAGACTTTTCTGTAAGGCGGAGTTAACTTCGTAGCCGTGAACAGCTCAGTAAGTTTCTGTAAAATTTAAACAAGGTCTTTATTGTGATCATAAATATAGTCCATACCGTAACTACTCCGTCATAAAAACGATTCAGAAATTTGTCTTGTCCCCAATTTTGGTAAACGAAGTATCGGAAGTAAATCATCTAGGATAAGTATATTGTACCCAAAAAGGGTAAAATAGTCACTCATACCCGCCCACTGTAGATCAATTTATTTAAACCATCGCAGGAAAAATATTCGTTCGGAAACCTGTAGATGCTTCGTGTGTAACCGAACAAGTCTGGAACAACCCAATCCGAAATATATATAAAAAAGTGACTATCATCACTTTTTTATATTTCGGGTTGAATACAATGCTATAGGAATTTAGGTAATTTTTAGGTATGCTTCAAGAATCAACCGACTAGTGTTAATGAACACTGTCATGATTGATGAATGATGTACGTGAAAGACAGTGAAAGTTAAAAGTGAAGACAGTTGTTAAAATGGGATGTACTGTCGATAGGTACTGCTAATAATTCATACAATCTTAGGTGCAGCGATCGAAATCAAGAACAAAAGAGGTTTATGCCTGAATTTTGAAATGTTTGACTTCGCCTTTACCCCTAGATCACTAATAACTAAAACCTTACACTTCACTAATCACAAATAAATAAACGTGTCTTCAATATTAGTGATTGAACGCAGAAAGGCGCCAAAACATGATGTGTGTAAGATATTTAACACATACGCGAGTTAACGAAAGGTACTAAATGTTTTTTTTTTCAAGTCCATTTGTACTTTTCTGGGTAGATCCGAGAGTCTTTATTTATTTAAACGTCTTCAATGGGTGAGCTTTCTGCAGGATAGTACTATTACCTACCCTGGATCCGTAGAGAATATAAGTTCCGTGGAGCCCTTTACTTGTTTGCCTTATGTCGTCGCCACATCAAAAACTCTTATTTATTTTATTAAAATTAGGGACAAACTATAATAGATGATAACACAGTTCACTATTTAATAAGAATAAGTTAATAGACTTTATTTTGACTGGTTATACCGGTAACGCAATACTATTGGTCGATTGATAAATATTAACGAATAGTGGGATTATAAAAGGGTAGGAATACGACGAGAACTATGGTCTTGAGTGCGAAGAGTGGTACGAACAACTTGGCAGTTCCTGTAGTTAGTGTTTTTCATATTTTATATCAGTGGTTGTGACAATTGTGTTGTGTTCAAATGTTTCTAACACTTACTTGTATTAAATACTAAATGAGATAACACTTAACCCATGATATAGTATCATGAAAATCATTAAACAAAAAACATCAATAGACTCTTCAGACGTTTAAACGTTTGTCAGTGTAAATTAATTTGAAAGAGGCTTTCAATCACATCAACAAACTCAATCAACGGGAGGTCACCAGTACGGACGGATGAGATGTACCCGTAGACGATTATATTGAAACTTAACTTAATCGAGTTAACGGTAGTATCGACTATTTAAATAGTTTAAGAAACACCAATGAAGCCAAAACGGTACTCGACTGTCAAGTCAAATCCAGACAAACACAATTACAAATATTAACACTTGAAAATAATAACAAATTTAATTTTGAAAAGTACGATGTCGACACATAAAATGGAAACGTCAGTGTTACGTCGACTAAGTTGAAGTAGACCAATTGTCTCAGTTCTGTTGTGTCACCTTTTGGCATTATCTAACATTGTGTTATCTAAGATACTCCCGAAACGTGTCAAGAAAAACAAAAGAGAATAAGGTCAACGGGCAATATTTGAGCTAAATATATTACTTTAGCTAAAATATTACTAGTTGGGCCTTTATAAGTATAGGGAGTGTGTTGGAAAACAAAACATAACTTAGAAAAATACCTTTTATAAGCTAGTGGCTGTACGTGACATGACTGTACACATTTACAGTTTGGTAATTTGTAACTAAAAGTCAGATGATTTGCAACTTTTAAAATAAATCGACTAAAGGTACTTAGTCGATTATTGAAAAAGCACTTGTCAACCGTAACTGAACTGATCTCTCAGTATTTTACAATAGGTTCTATTGAATTTATGACTCTGGACATTTTTCTGTAGGCGGTTTTCATGACAACTTATTGAACTCTTCACCAGTACAATAAAGGAGCGATCCTTACTGTATCCTACTCAATATGATAGGTGGAAGTAAACGAATGTAAGAGATGGAGTAAATGATCAGAGATTCGAGACAACTGAAAAATTGTTTTCGACAAATCATTTATTTTTCCAATATTTTTTTTAGTAGCAATCAAATCATTAAAGCTAATATTGTCGTTTTCTTTCGTCGTTATATCTTTTTTATTTATTTAATTGACACAATATTGAAGTACAAATAACCGATAGAAGAGTAGAGGACGACCAGAGAAAAGATGGATGAACTGTGTGCAAGAGGATATAGCTAGAAACGGATTAAGTGAAATGTCGAATGATAGAGGAGAATGGAAGAAGAAAACATATTGTACCGACTCGAAATAAGTTTGGTGTCATTTGTGTTCGATTTGCATGCAACAGCTGCTTTAAGTATTTGGACAAACGCAAAAATCTTCTTCTGTGCCTGATATTTATCTATAATCTATTATTATTATTATATTTGCGATAGGCAGAAATAATTACAATACATATAGACTATCTTAATAAGAACATCACTATTCATCAATGACCAGAACGTATTTAGGTAGTTAGTAAAGGGCTTGGTATTTAGACGCTCACGGATCGCTGAGTACTCGCTCAGGCGTCTGGTCTCGCAGAGGACGCACATCGGAATCGATGATGTGCTATTTACATTGAATTATACGGCCGAAGATTCTAATAGTAGTATATGCATTTGAACATGCACATAATAGTATTAGTATTGAGAGTAGATACATTATTGTAATACCTATGAGGTACCCTGAGAGTTAATACTAGGAAGGAAAAGGTACGAAAATCACGCGCTCTCTTTTAAGGTACACCTATTGTAAAAGGAAGCAATATTAAAAAGAAGCTTATATAGGCCATGGTGAACTTTAGAACTGACTATCACAATTCAATGCGCATATAAAGTTTCGTCTCTGTACTATTGCGGAGTTCTCTAGTCTGGAGCCAATCCTGAGTGCAGAATGCGATCATACTTATTAAAAAAATGCATTGTAATCGAACCTGAACCAATATATTAAATTAACTTAGTATTTAATATTAAAATATAATACTACTTAGCATTAAACCTAGTAAAATAAACAGAATCGTCAAAACTTCCTGAGAAACACCGCGCCATCTTTGATAGTTGAGTGTTACTTTCTTTCTCTTAATTCCAAAGAGGCTTTCCTTCTTGTCATGGTTGGTCCTTTCGGGTTTACCGGACGGAACAAACAAATAACAATATCAAACCGCGCTAGAAATCTATGCAGAGACAGCACACCCGCTCGCCCCGTTATTGTGCGCAAAACCTAAAACTGTCAAGTGGAGCCCCCCTGACAGTCATATTTATTCATGGCAGTCGGAAGCGATTGTTTTAAAAGTATTTTTAGGCACTGTTTCTGAAAAATAAAAAGAAAATAATGGTTTCTCAGTTTACTCACCAAAGCAATAGATGGTGTAATCTTGAAATGCCGAAGATTATTCACTTTTGAACATTCTTTGTTAATGGTTTGAAAATGTCTTTGATCCTCCATTGTGATATCGGTAAATGATCCGAACATCAACAATTCCTTACAAAATCAATTTTCCTTATAGATCTTACTGCTCCAATGCAGCGTCTCCGACAACATTAAAAACCCCTATTTTTTCTATCAAAAGAGGCCATTTCTTCCGTTTTCCCGATGAATTGACATCCATCGACGTCAGCCCGAACAAAGAGAAATCACAGTACATTTGGCGGGAGTCAAAAAACCACGTCATTTGATGCTACGCAATCGATTTGGCGGAGCAAAACTTCCTACAGAAGAAATTAAAACGGATTTGAGTAGTTGAGGTTTTGTTATTACTTTATAAATCAAAACTGTACTGCAAAAGTTTTACTTATGCAGTTAGAGTAAGTATCGTAAATGGGGAATAAACTTTGGTCTTTTATATGTAGTTATATATTTATAAGTCACAAAACCAGATTTATCACAAGCATAAACAATAATTTATTGGAAAATGAGTTCAACGAATACTCTACACAATTTTCGTTAAGTGCCCATTTTTCGGGGTATGGCGTCTTGATTACTCATCATAAACATGTTTATAACATAATCACAAAGCTCTCCATTTGTGTATACAATTACCGGGAACAGCTCTTATCTTAAGCCAATAAAATGCCGTAATAGCTGTTTCCCTTCAGAGGGTAAGCGTAGTTTGCATTTGACCTTACCAGGGCCGCAGCGGGGTGTTAGGGGCACGCTCCCCCTGACGGCTCTCATGCCTATGTACTCAATACACACTATTTACTACTCTGCATAGCAACAAGAGCCAATTTACATCAACACCGTTCCACAACAACAGCCGTCCTATAAAGTAAAAGCTACCTTCAGCTACTGCAATTAGGTACACTATGAAACAAATTGTAATCGATATCGTTCGATGATTCTCGTGGAAGTTTTGAAAAATTAACTTATGTTCAAGACATTAGAGTTTTATTTCGTATGTTAGGTAAAGATGAAAGGTCACGTAGCTTTAACTTTGTTTCAGCCGTAGCTGTTTAGGTACAGTATAAAGTTGCCATTTGTGCGACCCATGTTTTAGAATGTTGTAAGAGAAGGCTGGGTCGCAACGCTTGCTTTTTTGTTATTTGAACATAAAATATGTTCGGTGCCAGTTTCGCAAGTAAGAATGCTAATGTTTTTTTATCGCATGTGCTTGGTGTAGGCGGGTCTGATCGAATTTATATGACAGTGTCATGTTTTCTAGGGACAAACGACGTTGTGTTACGATATTGGCTTTGGTGTGACACAGAAGGGTATCTGAAGATAAGGGAGTAATCTAACTGGGATTTGAACGGATTGAGTTTGAGATAGTTGTAAAGTTTTAGAGTGAAATTTCTGAAACTGGAGATAGATGAGAGTTTGTTGTACCACTTTAGCTGATAGGCCATTGTTAAATGAACGTGATTAATTCTGTCAATAAGTAAGAAGTGAAACTTCTTTAGAATCGTTGTGATTTGAAAATTCGATGAAATGAAAAAGTCACACTAAAACAGACAAACATATTCATAAATAGGATTTAGCCTGCGAGGGAATGAGATAGAATACAAGTATACAGTGTTTTCTATAATCTTCGTATGCTAGCGCGTGTCTTTGCGCCTACGTACTACGAAGCCTTCAGAAAATGCTTCATAGTCAACGTGGTGTATCATTCACGTGTATAATTATTTTTTTTTTCGTTGGTTTATTAATTTATGGTAATTATTTAACACATCTATGTTAATTTGACCAATAACTTTTATATAAATTATCTAAAATAAAATTTATTAACATTAGTAAATTATTTGTGTTGATTTTACTTTTTATTTCTCGTTCTCTCGTAGGTTACTTTTCTGAAGTTTCACTTCTGCTGTGTGTGAATTGCACATACACACTTTTTTTAATGTATGTCGTAGTGATTTCAGTGATCACGTCTTCAATTACCATTACGTCGAGTATATGAAGTTCAACCTTGGAATGGGAGAATTGGATTGTGGATTCAGAGATTTTAAGTCTGGGTGTCCTACCTGTTGCCTGGCTGTGTTTGCCTTTGTTAAAATATTTTGTAAGGCTCTATTTCACTAGAATACTTCCATAATAAAATAGATATCATGAAAAAAATATTTAAAGTCAAATTAACACGTAAAATTACTTTATAAAAAGTATCTTTTTGAAATCTATACTATGTAGGGCAAATCGAATTTCTCGAATTCGAATCGATGCCAGTTTTCTTGGTTCTAAACGACTGAGGCAGCATCCTGCAGATCATATCTCTTGGTGATTACAGTTGCCGGATCTCCACTATACTGCTAGAATCGCGCGAGAGTCACCACTGATGTTGTGAGTGCTTATAAGCATGCTTTCCATCAGCAGGGCCGTGTGCTTGTCTCGTAGCATGACATTAATTTATGATAAAACCCTATAACTAAGATGATGATGGAATAATCTTCCTATATACCAACGATCATCACTGCACAGCAACAAGGACCAATTTACATCAACACCGTTCCACAACAACAGCCGTCCTATAAAGTAAAAGCTACCTTCAGCTACTGCAATTAGGTACACTATGAAACAAATTGTAATCGATAGCGTTCGATGATTGTCGTGGAAGTTTTGAAAAATTAACTTATGTTCAAGACATTAGAGTTTTATTTCGTATGTTAGGTGAAGATGAAAGGTCACGTAGCTTTAACTGTGTTTCAGCCGTAGGTGTTTAGGTACAGTATAAAGTTGTCATAAGGCCTGAGTAAATTTATTGAGGGCTTAAAAATGTACAAATATTTTTGTTTACGCCAGAGAACCCGCGCGCGGAAAGTTAGTATTAAAGATGAAAACTCCACTCTAAAACAGTATTACGTCATTGTTGTTGTGCAATATCCGTGCACAAACAACACAATACACGTCCACAATATATAACATAGTACATTTCTCGCTTCATTAATATACACAATGTCGCCGCAACCGCAGAGGCTTTGTCACGCATTAACGCGATATTGCACATTATTATAATTATAGACTGATGGAATAATCGCATAATAATCAGGTTGGTAGGTTATTATTCAAAACACTGTTTATAAATTGATTGGGATGAGAAGCTGAATAGTGTAATGTGAATAAAGGCAGTAGTTTTAACTAATTTAATACACACAATCACTGCTGTGGCTCATGGTAGCCTTGATCAATCATTTACGCTTTCACTAACTTATAAAGACAACCAGCCCTGTTTTACTGCAATGCTAAATTCAGCAATCTCGGGAAACTTTGAATAAATTTAGTGTCGTTCGTTTCCTGTGTTATGTTATACTAGCAACCTGCCCCGGCTTTGCACGGGTACAAATTTTACACCAAAACCTTCCTCATGAATCACTCTGTCTATTAGTGAAAACCGCATGAAAATCCGTTCAGTAGTTTTTCAGTTTATCGCGAACAGACAAACAGACAGACAGACGCGCCGGGGGATTTGTTTTAAAATATGTAGTGATTATTTTGATAGTTACTCTTACTGAAGTCATCATAATAATAATAACTTGACACATCTCACATACGGCCGTCTTATCCCAAACTAGGCAGAGTCTGTACTATGGCAACCAGATTGCTAATAAACATACTTATATATTTCTAAATACATACATGTTATACATAAATTTCACGTACACGTATAAGTCGTTGTTAGCAGAAACTAAACTGTAATAGAAAAATTTTCACCGTTATACAGAATCTTCTTTTCGAGATAATTTGTACTCAATTGCGTAGGTTCGAGAGTCGCTATTTACTTAAGTATATTTAATGAGTAAGAATTTGGTATATAAGTGGTAATGTGCTGTTACTATTATATTGAAATTTAAATTTTCTGCGTCGAAAATTAAATTAAATCCCGACGAATATATTCCATACAGTTAAATAAAAATTAAAACAAAAATTTTCGTCCTTGTTTCCATCTGCAAAAGTTCGAAAAACATTTTTCCTTCTCGCTTAGTTTTCCAAAGAGCATTTGACTCGTTTGTGTTACGTAGATGTTTTTATTCATTTTCTGAGCCAAGTTGAAACTCCCCAACCCCCGTTCTTATGATAAAACGCCCGCCTGGGACCTCAACTCCCTTCAGATTTTAAGTTTTCCTCAAAACGAAGTTATATATTATACAGGCCATTAATAAACTGAGATTTCATTTCATCCGTGTGCCCTCGGTATTTTTCTTGCCTAATTCAAACCTCCAATTTATCCTGTTTATTGTTTTAGTGGAATTTGAAACGGTAAAGCGAGAATTTTTTCATTGGTAAACGGTTTCGTTTAAATAAGTCAGGTATTTAGTTGGAAAAATATGTGAAATTTTGCATAATATCACGCCATGCATGCGTATGCGTTTTGTGAAGATGCCGTTATTTAACGAAATTTAATATTGCGAGGGGTGACCCAATTGAATTTATAATAACGGTATTTTAAGATACCCATATCGGAAATGTAACACGACGCGCTTCGTGGTAAACAATTACCGGCCACTGTTTATAGAAACCGGTACACTCGTAACACTAAGGGTTGTCACCTGCATGTTGCACAGTCTGTCCATCACTCGATTAGGGTACCGGTCTTCCTAGCTGCAGGAATAAAACACTGGTTGGTTTAAGTACTTCAACGGTCGGGAGTCTCCGATTTGAATGGAATTCTCCTGTTTGCATCATCTCTAACATAAAATAAAAAAAGGTCTAGTAATATGGGACATACGCAAGTAGCATTCTCCTTGAACTATTAAGATAATGAAAATGAAAAATGAAAAAATATTTATTTCAGCGACATGCCAAGACTTACATACATAGGTTACATGATATATAACTATACACTGTGATAAAATATGCAACATGCAAGCTACACACTGCTTTGTGTGTGATAACGGATAGTGTTTGTGTTACCATGAAAATCTAATCTATATTTTTGCTATAATCCTAAAGCGAAAATAGGTCAGTCAAGAAGCCTCACATAATATTTGCCAAGGTCTAATCAACGGCTTTGGAATTTCACTAATTAACCAACTTTAAGATAATAGGATGATTAAATACAATTCTGAAGATTTTTGCCACTCAGAGCTCTGAATTTTCGGTGAATTCGCAGTGAATTCTCGGTAAAACCTCAGTGCTACGAGCGCTACAGACGCGTAGCTGCTACAAAAAATTAAAAAAGCGAAAAGCGAACACCAGTCAAATGCGTATGTAAAACGAAATTATCTCTACATACATTCATTTTGGAGGAAATCCGTAAAAGATTACCATATGGTTTTTGGCTGCAACCTGCTACTTTAAAAAGTATCCCGTAATGCTTCCCTGTAGAATACGTTGGAATATAGTCAGATGGCTCCGCAATTTATTAGTATTACAGTAATTTCGCGTTCTCAAGTTTCTTGGGAGTCAAATCGTTTGTAAAATTAAAATTTTTTCATATATTTGAAGTTATTATTTCGTTTGCTATTTTGTCGTTTAATAAGCCATTTTTTTGAGTTTTCTAGAAATCTTAAATATTTTTTTTAAACGATTCTAATAAAATTGATTTGTTGGCAAAATATGTATCATCATCTATATATACATTTCGTGTCACGTTGTTTGTTCGCGATAAATTTATGCCTAACTTGACAGATAGGATAGGTTTTTCTTTTTTTTTTGTAAATTATCTAGCTAGATCAATGCGTGGCCGGGTAGCTAGTAATATATATGTGAGAAAGGACCATAGTCCTTCCTGTACTTTAAAAACAAAAAAAATATTAAGTCCGGGATATAAGCATTCAGTTTCGAATTATTTTAAAACTGTTTCTTCTTTTCAATCTTTTCAAATAAAGATTAGAGTTGCTTAAATAAAAAAAGAGTGAGAATTTTATAAATGTGCTTATACAGTAATTTTGCAGAACAGTCAAAGTGTACAAAGAATGGTTGTGTTAAATAAATATGGAATATTAAAATAACATAATCGAATAAAATCAAAATCAACCCATACGAGAATGATACGTCTCAATACGCTATATGGTAACATAAAATAATGATAATTATTTTCGTTGTTCACAGGTAAGCTGGAGGCAGAAGTTCTTCAAGTATTCCTCTCAGTTTTAATTAAAGGAGCCAAGTTGAAAGAATCTGATTGAACGCGAAGAATTCTTTCTATTTTAAAGAAAAGATTTAAATGATTTAGAGTTTTCTTTTTACTGTTAGCATTTTGATATCTTTGCTCGAGAGCTCAGAATAAAGTTAGGGGACACTTAATTCTGCAAAGACTGCTACTGCTACTACTGAAGCTCTATTTTTATGGAAATAGTATATAGATATTTAAATTTCTCACTAAATTACAAAAGAAAACCCTAAGACCCTCAGCAACAGTGTTAGGAACTTTTTAAAACATAGAATTGCATCGAAACCCCCTTTAAATTGGATCAGATCGATTTGGGCAGAAAATAAAGAAAATCGCAAAAAAATATGTTGAGATCCAGGGGAGATTAGAGATCGGAGAGATCAATAGGATCTCCTATTGAAGGAACTCTTTTCAGTTGGCTTCTACAAGTTAAAAGGAACAAAATAAAAATAGTAAGTAAATTAAAATTAATTTACATGTCAATAATTTTACTTTTCCGTATTTTAAATAATAGTCACATGATAAGTTACGTAAATGGGATAAAATTAATTGCTTCTAAAAGCAATGGGACTATTTTACAATTTTAAATTGAATATTATTAAAGAATATCTTCATGAATGGCCAGTATCAACAAGGTGTAGTTGACAGAACAAAGAAATAACCAAATAAAACCTTTTTAGAACTCACAGTATAACAAACAGTTAATCATAATAATAGACTAACGCCGGGCACATAAATCCTACTTAAATTTCTCTCTCAGCCTAGATTATAAACGCAAACGAGGATTTAAAGCTTTATGTAACTAAACCAACATATGTACTTTTGTTAACAATGGTTTTAACGATCCTATTTTTTTCCTTTTGTACTATTTTAATTATTTTGACCTGGTGTCTTAAATATTACTTACATTTATTAACCTTTTTTAGTGAGTTTTTTTTGTCGGTAATATTACTGTGGGTCCATTTTTAAACGAGACAATATTACATTGCTAAACTGAATAAAGTCAGCTTGTTTTAGCAAACTACAGAAAATAATCGCCTTAACTTTTTTTTTCTTAAAATCGTATTCAAAATAAAACGATAGTATACTTATATACTGTAAACTTTTGTGTCATGAACTCATTTTTATTTAAAAAATTAAGCAACATTGTACTTCTAACTTTTTTACTGTTTGCTAATTCCGAACAAATCATGTCAAGCAAGTTGTTTAAAAACCATAATTCCACAAACATACACACTTCTCTTTTCCACACACGGTTACAAACGTAGTCTTCTCCCTTTTACGCATATATTCTTTAAAGCTATTCGTTTTTTTATGAGTTTTTACGAACTTGTTATATCTTTCAAATGTTCCTTACGGTCCGTATGAGATAAGGCATATTAGATACCACAGTCACATTGTTGTGAGGGAAAATTGCCTGCAAAATGTTATCGCGCGATGTGTTTTACAAATAAGCATGTGTTTATTTTTGATAATGTTAGTGATAACCAGCTTCATTAGTTGCGGTTTTCTATAAATCCGACTAAATCCTGTACATGTTTGTTTAAAAATAGGTTGTAAATACACAATGTAATCATGTTTTAGGGTCATGTAATAGAATGAAGTAATTGACGCAAAGTGCTACCAATTTAAGGGATATTCTATTTTGAACCTGACAAATTGAACATGAAAATAACCGATAAAGCTAATATTTCGTAAGAAAAAAGGCGGTGATAAATTAAACTCTAGGTGTTTATACAGTCGTTTAGGAATGTGTAAAGAGGCAAGAAAAAAGTATTTTCACTTTTAATAAAAAATGTTTTTTCAAAATCCGTTTTTTTACGCTAACAACAACAACAATTTTTCAGCTAGAGCAACTAAAACATGACCAGGCCTTTCTATACCACCTTGTATCTAACAGTGAACAGTTAAACAGTGTCTAGACATAGACTGCTAGATTGCAGAACGCATATCTAATAATATAAACATTAGGTAATAAGACCGTAGTTTAATAGACATTAAACCACTATGCAATAAAATTTTGGAGTTGAACTGTACTTACCTACGATAGCGTCGACAATCTTGCTGTAAAGCTTATTTAATTACTTGGCAGAGTTTATACAAACAAGTACAATTCGACTGCCATTATCTGCAGGCGGCGCGTTTCGTACGCATTCAAAGACTTTATTACATTTGTTGCATTTAACTCCCCTAAAGGAACGTTCACACGAGGACGCTACTTTGCGACTGGGACTCGTGTTAGTATGGGGATGTCACGTAAATGACAGTTGTTATTCCCCTATTATAAAGTTTACATGGAATTTAATTACTTTAGTTAATTTAATTTCTAAGGCATATCTACCACGAGTTGCGCTACTACCTAATATAATTGTAACCAATTCATTCCTTGTTTTACCTATTTTTTATACATAACCACTTTAGTACATAAATGCTATGAAAACATATATAACCGTCATAGCAACGATGATATGTTGTGTAAAATTCAAGATCCACACGCAATAATTTGTCACAAGGTTTTACATAGGGACCTCGCTCCTTCGAGGAGCCAACCGCGATAGAAAACATTTAGTTAGACATTTAACATTTCAATATGTACCTAACTTTTAATTGTCTAAGGTTATCAGCGATCCAATTTAAAACCCTTGCTTATCTAAAACAGATTATTATTGATGTAGTATTTGAAGTAATAATAATCATTTTGAGTACTTTTTCTCAAACTTTCAAAATCAAAATCAAATTTCTTCGATATTTTGAAGGATTTTGTTTGTTTATTTGCACATCAAGTAGCCTCTAACTTGTTTCTTTAAACATATTGTATTATGACTAACAATATTATGCTTTTAAATTGTCGCGACACTCCAATGAGAGTGTACCCTTACAACGAATTGTTGCACCAAATCTCCCCTCGCCAACCCCTAGGGCGTCATCATACTATTACGATGAAATAGGAGGCTGCCTTATCTCGCCACTACAGGGTGGAATAAGCGGAATAAATAGCTTCGTATAACTAGATTTAGAGTAGGTAACTGCTTTGAAATGAATTGACTAGGTTGACTGTAGACTGTAGACTGTAGCGCTGTGCCTGTTTGACATGCAACTTGAGTTTTTAATAAAGATGAGTATGAACTTTAAAATACCTTATAACAAATATGTATTTTACATTATAATTTAGTAATGTACTTATATTTCCCTAATTAGGTTTTTATGTATATCGAAGTAATTACACAAAAGTAAAAAATCTTGCATTATAATATCAAATTAAGTTATAATGATTAGTTATGTACTTTTTTTTGTATGGTAATATTACTTATGTTAGTTGAAGTCAGTTTTTTAATTATTTTTATTTTTAATGAGTAGGTAAACAACATTTCAACTACATACGGTATGTTTTAAATCACAGACAAATATACCGTGGAATGTAAAATATAATCTTCATCGAGTCCATCAAGATATAGTTAATAATTTCTATTATTGATCGTTTTTACTTAAAAACTCTTGGCTCCACACATGTTTGGAATCCTTATTCACTAGAGCTATATAAAGTTACACTAGCATCGTCGAATAATTCGGACTTCTAGAGAGAGGTAGTGAACTAATTCTTTCAAGAATTTTCTTATCTAAATATAAAAGTTGTTGAAACTCTTTGAGTGCTCAATTTCAGCATAAATCTTTTCCTGGTTAACCACTCAAAACTTAAAAAACTGTCGGAGTTTTCAACAAGAATACTAAAAAAATTACGTAGGTAGTGCTAAAGTAGACAGGATAAAAATCCCCTATCCCAGGATCATGCATTTGAAATTTACTAAATGACATGAATGATATATCTGTAGCCACAGAATGGGTGCTGCCAGGCGGATTCATGGCGATTAATGCCATTCGGCACCGATTGCCAGATAGGCCTCGATATCCAGTTGAAACGAAATAAAATGTATTGGACTGAAAATGATACAGAAATGACGGCAGCAGTCAACCGTTTATAATAAATGATGAAAAGAGAACACTTTCGGTATGTTGAACTTGTCCGCGGGAATGGCATTACATAAATGAATTGGATTTCGGTCTTTTTCGACAACGTAGAGTTTGAGGAATAGCCCTAATTTTACTAATAGAGTATCAAACAAGCATTTTACCTAATAGTATTTTTTTATGGTATAGGGGTCAAACGAGCAGACGGTTCACCTGATGGTAAACGAGTTAAATGACTACCGCCGTCCATATACATGCAACTTAAGAGTCACAAGTGCATTGCCGCCCTTTAAGGTATGAATAGGGGAAGAGGGGGAAGAGCGGGAAGAGAGGGGAGAGGGAAGGTTTAGGGCTTCCTGTAATCTCACTCACTCAGCGAAAAGAAATGCAACATTGCTTCACTGCCGGTTTTCTGTGCAAGCATGGCTCTACCACTGTTGAAGACCACTGTTGTATGTGTGTAAAAATGAAATACGGTAATAAAAACTACGATACCAAGTTAGCGAAAACTCCAATACAATGACTAGACAATAATAATAACATCTTGTTTAAATATACGCCATAACGAAATATTTTATAATGGTGACATTTATAATGGTGACAATTTAAAGGGACAGGACAGAGCAAGACCCTTTTTTACAGCTGCCAATAGTCCTCTAGGTACAATATTGTAATGGATATTTCACTTTATTATACAATGAACGGCCCGTGCTACATTAACCGTTTTTCTCTAAATATCGATTCTGCGTAAAATATTGATTCGATTCAATAGTTTGCTCTTTACTTAATTTCATATATGTTTTTAAAATGTTATTCCAGTATGAAGAAATGAATTAAAGAAAGATTGATGAAAGATGAAAGATTGAAAGAAAGAATGAAAAAAGATTATTATCAAACATCGCTTGATTATCCGTTTGTGAATCGAGCAAAGTTATTGAGTTGATACATTTAGTTAGTGCCGAAACTTCGCCGTGCTTTTGTTTGTAGAACTTAGTTTTATTGAGGTTTACTACGTTTGCCTTTATTATGCGTTTCTCTCATTCTGTAAGAAGTTGTAAGATATGAAAACTAATAACAAGTTTACTTTGTCAGATTTGCTAGCAAAATATGATGGAAAAAAAAAAGCATCTCGTACGAAATTTAGTTTTTAGCTGATCAAACATTTGAATAGCTTAAGCAGACTCTTTCTTAATCTTTGAGATTTATTTTTGTCACTCTAACATAGGTTTCAGGCAACCTCAGATGCTAAATATTACCTACAGTTCTTACACATACCTGTTTCAAATCGTAAACAAAGGTACACCTCACATCCAGCACACTGGTTTAGGTAGTTGCCTAATACAGCGCTATTTGTGCGGCCATTGCAATTTATTACGTTGCTCTCTAACAGGCGATACGACATTGCTTTTACATGTGTAAAAAGGAAGTGAAAATAAAGTTTGTAATTCGGCTGATTCCCTTTTTGTCTAAGTGTTTGTGAAGCGATTCTAGAACTTCTTTATTTCAAAGTTAAGTTACAATTTCAGTGTGATCCCATAAAAAGTTTAATAAAATATACAAACCCCAAAACGTAATAAAGAGCAAAGGATTTCCTGTTTAAAAATAACAATTATTATATACGTAGCTATGACCATCATGATTTTACTTTGGCAGGGGCTTTTAAAATGAAATCGTTGCGTATTGCGCAGTTCAAAAGAGAAAAACCACAGCAAAAGTAATTCAAAATTTTGGACTACTGTGAAAAGGTCATGCAACGTTTTTTAGGTTCAACACGGCGGAGTTGAAAATATCGGTTTTGCAAGGAAGCATAGGCCGCGATGACCAACCACTCTCTGGAGAGTGTATCGTTTATTTAGTAGCTTCTTAGATTAATTAAATTGAGTTTGATCACTTTCACCCCAGTTCACATATCCGTCTGCTTCGCGTATTAAAATCGATATGTCCCTTTCATAGGTTACGAAATAAAATGTTCATGATTCCATCTATATAAGGTTACTAATTTGTTACCGAATTTTCGATTACAAAATGTTGTCTGAGTGGAAGAGGGAGCTCTCAATTGAAGCGACAACTTGTCCCAAAGGTACGATTACGATATTTCCCCGATCCTCAGGAGTCCTTGACGGGTTCACCGGCCAATATATCACGAATGTCCCTTTCGTATATAAGTAAAATAACCACTCAAGCCTTTTTCATTTGTTATGTTGAGAATTGACTTTTGTTTTGAAGGGGAGGTATTGAATTGACAGATACGAGATGTACATACGTTTGTATTTAAGACATACTTAAGTATTACTTGAGTTGTGTACCATGGTATGTTATTTTAGGAAGTAAAAGTTGAGTTTTTATGTAGGTAACTAATAGGACAAATATCCGACTGTCCCATTGCATTGATAGTAAGCAGTTGTCGGCTTGGAGCTAGTGTAGTGAAGATATTACGTCAGTCGTGGGGTTCAAATCACATTACGATTTAGGATCTATCGATATAGAATGTATTGAAAATCGATATGTCAGAAATTTAAGTTTTTTTTTCTATGGAATAAGGGCTAACGAGCAGACGGGTCACCTGATGGTAAATGACTACCGCCGCCCATGAGCACCTGCAACTCAAGAGTCACAAGTGCGTTGCCAGCCTTTAAGGGGGGGGGGGGGGCTAGGGGAACGGTGGAAGAGGGGAAGGGTATCTCCGGTAACCTCACTCACTCGGCGAAAAGCAAATTACTTCACTGCCGGGTTTATAGCGTAATTTTGTTATGATAGGCCTCAGTTTCAGACTGTTACCTGTCAGTTGTAGGTCTGGATCATCACGAAAATTTTCTTGTCTTATCATGTTCTGTGTTGGTGGTGACGTATCCTGTTACATATGATAGTGTTTTCTATATTTAAGACTATGTACTCGACTGGTATTTTTCGAGGTGTCGGTGCGTAATTTAACCACCGAACTCTTTCAACTTTTGATTAACAGCAAAAAAATATATCTAATAAAAATGCAGACAGAAATCATGTTTCAATACCTATGTATCCTACTCCATTATCATTGTAAGTTTTGCTTCACACGTTTACTAAAATTGGAAGAAGCTCATTCTTATAGTGGTATTGTCATTAAATTAATGAACAGGTTGAGTACACTTACAGATTAATACTACCTATTATCTATTTACTAGACAAAAGTTAAAAATTGTTGTGCAAATATCTCGAATATTGGTGTATATAGTAGAATTCTAAGTGCGAATCTAATTATTTATCAGTATTTTGCCACTGAAAGAAACCAGCGCCTAAAACACATGCTCGGCTATTGCAATAAAGATTTATTATTATTATTATTTCATATGCCAATTTAAATCCAAAAAATAATTTGAGAGCCGGATTCAAAAGTCGATCTTGCAACGCTCGTTTTAATCGAGAATCTATTTCAATGCACTACATTGTAAAATTATTAAAACAGTTAAAAAAAAAAATTACAATCCCTCTGAAAGTAAAACATGCACTTTCCCAATAAAAATACAGCGCCGAATATCGTACGATGACATGTTTTTCATAAGGACGCTAATGGACACCCTAATATATTTTATGTATCGAAGGTAATGTTGTGGAATGAATGTTTATCTTCCAATTTTATAGGTAACATGAATTGACAACTATACACAGGAAGAACCGATTAGTTAAATGAACTGAATATCTTGTTTGCAGGTATGTTTTTAAACGTCTTTTTCTAAACGCGTGTACTCGTAGGTTTTCAATTTGGTTGGATTTTTTGTGTACCTACCTAGTTGTTTTAGATTTGATAATATGTTGTCAGTTTTTGATGTTTTTGTTCTTGATTTTAAAATATGACCGTTCTCGCAATCGCTTAGTTGATGGATATATTATATTTTTAAAGGCCCTTTTAAAGTGTTTTACTATTACATACATTACTAGTATTCGCGATAACCTTTCCAACCAAAGGCTCTTGCTAGGGCTGTCACGAATTCCATTTTTAAATAATTTTATTTCATAGTACAATGTTTTGAATTGTTTTTTCAATTTTATGAATTGTTCTCGCTACCAGCCCAGTGAAAAATTTATCATAGATAATGTTTTTTCCATACGATTTTCATAGGGGATTTCTTAAATGTTTGGAGGTAGTATGTGTGAAGTTAAGCGTGATATCAATTTCTGTAGTTGTCATAAATATATGTAAATATATTATACTCCGATGCAAAAAGATGAAAAACAGCCTACAAAGGTCCGGTTACGAGACGCGGGAAATGTTTACAATAATAAACAACAAACAAACCAATCAGTGGACATTTAAGGAAACAAATAGTTTATCACTTATATTAAGTTTAAAATATCTTTTACACCCCCTCTAAAACCACTTGTCCAAACAATTCTCATATCAAGCATCAAATTGTGAAATAATTAACTTTGTAAAAATAAGACAAATACTTAATCATGGACGATCAGACCATAGAACACATATATCTAAACCCCAACTGTGAAACTATATTAAGCCTTAATAAAATCTCAAAAACTCCTTCTACATCTAACTCCAGGCAGCGCATTCAAAAACCCTCAACGTTATTTCTGCTACTAACGAAATGTATCCAAAGTTATCTAAATAAGGTTCATTCTGTTTACCTGTACCGTAAAATGCCTTACATTACTGCAAATTGGGTACACTCGGGCCCCAACGTTTTGGGGGGATACGTAACCTAATAAAAATGAAAAAAAAAACGTACAGAAAGCGGAAAATGTTTGCAAACATTGCTATAGAGACGGACCATTAGCCCTTTATATCACTCATTAGGAAATAGTAATGTTGTTAGTGTTGTTGTGTAGGAGTAAATTCACTAGTGAAATTGAGTAGAAAGTGTATGTAAACACAACAAAGTCTAAGTAGAAGTACTTAGGGTTTCTAACTAGACGCTCATGATAACATTTTTGTTCAAAATGCCTTTTACAACCTACTTGAGTTCTTTTTAAAAAAGTGGTGTTGTTTTAAGTTTATTAGTTTAAGTTTTTCTTTGTCTATCACTAGTTAATGTTTGTGTTCAGTCGCTGCTACAAGTTATCAACTTTTTATTTCATAAAACTGTGTTGGCAAACAAATATGAATAAAAAATATCCCCGATACAAAAATTCCTTCAAAGATTAGAAAAGAGGTTATGATTTTTGAACGGCTAAGCAGATTTTCTTGAATTATAACAAAGAACCATATTGATCAAGTCACCTTTAAAAAAATACTGAATCAGAATTGGTCCATCGGGTTATGGGCTGCGTTACTACAGACAGACGCACATACATACAGATACACGCGTTAAACTTATAACACCACGCGCGTATGTAACATACAGGAATACTACTGATGTTACGTATATTAATAATATAAGTTATACGTTGGCAACCCTAGCTTCTAACGCAAGTCTTTTATGCCCTACTTCTTCCAAACCTATTACTATACGCCATCGAAATAAAAAAAAAATTTTAAACACGAAAGAGGAAAGATCAATTTAAAATTTAATTTAATTTTGGTCACTTGTAATATCAGGAAATGGCATCCTCTCCCCGGCTTTCTCCATTTTCTTTTATCAGTGACAATATGAGGCTAGTTTTTTGGCAACGGTCCAACTCGTATCGCTGTCTTTATATCTGTTGGTAGCGTTGTGGTTTCGATTAAAATATACATACATGTCTCAATTGCTCACTCGATTACAACAAACAAATAACGACTATACCATCATTGTTTAATGTTAAGAAATTGTTTATTATAAATTATGTAATTTAATCTTATCACTATCACTACATATTATAAAACAAAGTGCCCCGCCGCGTCTGTCTGTCTGTGCGCGATAAACTGAAAAACTACTGAACGGCTTTTCATGCGGTTTTCACTAATAGACAGAGTGATTCATGAGGAAGGTTTAAGTATATAATTTGTTAAATTTTTGTGTAAATTTTTTTTTTTTTTTTTTAAAAGACAACTCCCGCATTAGGAATTACTCCTGTGTCGCGGGGGACTTTACAAACATACAAACAACGGACACAAAGAACACCCAGACTCTGGTAGGAATCGAACCCACGACCTATGGCATAGCAGTCAGGGTCACTAACCACTAGGCCAACAGGCCAGTCAATTTAATTTTAATAAAAAAAAAAAAAAATTGATTGAAATATGATGATGTTTGTTGAAGATGTCTCTGCTACCCTTGCGAAGCCGGGGCGGGTTGCTAGTCCTGAAATAAAAATAAGTTATAATTCAAAAATAATTAATTATTCAAATCTGACTAATAGTTCCATAGATTAGCGCATGTAAACAAACAAACAATCAAACAAAAAATCTTCAGCTTATATCCATATATGTAGTATTGTATGTATGTAGGTAATCAACTTTAAAAATAATAAGGTTTTCCAATCGGCTAAATATATATTTTTTTATCTAATCATTTGAGGACCGATTCTGATAAATTGTTTTATAAGTACGTACTACTTGAGAAAATTATCCTTGGGGTTAGAAAATTACTAATAAAAATTACAACGGTATAAGACACGTCACAGTTAGTTTCTTGTTAAAAATATTATAATTAGTTATATGCTTTTAGTTTCCAAGTAGGCACTGTTAAAAATAAAATATTTATAATTAATTTTTATTTATTTCTAATTCCGTGCTGCTACTAAGACATTGTAGGTAGACCAATAACAATTTACAAGGCGAAGACATGAACCCGGGATCCCGGGACCATTACCGACCTAAACATGAGCGCTAACTTATACCACCAACCAACCAACAAGACAGTCCAATAAAATATATTATTTTTTGAAGTGAAAACTTCTATAGCGGCGTTGTGCACTTTTTAGGGTAAAAAATGTTAAACTCGCGTCAGGACACGTCACCTGATCGAAAATTCGTAAGACGGAGCCGAGTTTCTTATATTTAAAAAAATATAACATTCGAAATTCAAACATTTATGAGCGGCCAGGAGCGCAGTACTTCCAGTGTACCCTATGAAAGGTGACTTTATCGAGAGAGTTCTTAGATATAGTTCAAGCAAAATCTGTTCAGTAGTTCGAAGATTATTAGCTCTTTTCTAATCGTTGAATAGATTTTCGAGTCGGGGGTGTTTTAAATTTTAAATTTATGATAATCTTTCTTTTAAATGCTACTAATAGGTTACTAGGGAAAAATAGTATTTAAAACGTTGCTTGTAAAATGGCGAAATTCGGGAAGTGTTTTTTTTTTAATGAAAAAAAAATTATTATTATTATTTAGACAGGGCAACGTCGACGGGTCAGCTATCCCACTAATATTATAAATGTGAACGTTTGGATGGATGGATGTTTGTTACTCTTTCACGCAAAAACCACTGCACCTATTGCGATGAAACTTAGTATGTAGATAGCTGGAGACCTGGATTAACGCATAGGCTACTTTTTATCTCGATATTCCCACGGGATCGGGACTCACGTGGGTGAAACCGCGGGGGGCTGCTAGTTAATAATAGTGTAAAGACGGATTTACATAAATGAGTTTTAACTTTAGAAGTGTTCATCCTTTTTCAATGATTTTTGTTTTATCGCCGATACCGTCTACCGGGCACGTTTCCAGACTCGACACGGCATCACGCGTGAACGGTTGGACCGATTTCGCCAATTCTTTTTTTTTTTGAAGGTTCTTATGAAAAAAAAAAATAAGAAAGGTACGCAGAAAATTAGAAAATTTAAGAAACCTTAACGAAAATATTAACTTTTCTACTGTAACCTTAGCGCTTTTGACATAACTGTCAGTAGTTTGACAGCGCGCGCTGCAAATTATACCAATTCGAATTCAATATTCATAGTTAAGACAAGACAATATCTAGCGGGTCAGCTAGTTATGTAATAGTAGTCAAATGTAATCAAACCATGTCTTTATAAGTCGAACTGGTAAACCAAGAATCTTCAATCACGTGGCCCCAACCTTCTTTCCCTTTTATATATTCGTTTTAAAAGACGGTTTTCCGAGCAAAAAGTCACTTAAAAAGGTCTATTACAAAGAACAAAGAAATAATAAATCAAAACAAAGAACATTGAAGTTCACCGCGGCGCATAAGTAACGAATTTTCCGCCTCGCCGGCTATAACACAATAGCTTTCTTCAGTGACGTTATAATAAAGTCTCAGTTCAACGACCAACAGACTATAATAACATCAGATAGGGAATTATATGGCTCTAATAAAACCGCAAACTAATTATCAGGCTCTAGCGTAATCCCGTTAGCGGTGCTATCAATCCATTTATAATAATCTAGAATCGAGTATCGGTATCTTTCATAGTAGATTTGCGGCGTTTTAATGCAGAGCAAATATTTATTCAATTAATTCCGTTACAATATGAATTTCTGTTAACATAAAGTGTGTTTAAAGAAGAGCAATTCTTGTATAAATATGTATATTATGGGTGTCTCAGAAACGGCTTCAACGATTTGGATTAAATTTTGCTTGTAAATAAGGTTTTGCTATTCAAGTGTATGTAGTATATATATATATGGATATATAAGTTTTTGACCTTAAACACGCGATTTTACACAAAAATAAAGTCGAGCAAACCTTGGTCGTCTAGGTGGAAACCTTTAATAGCAAAATATATTTTATACTCTACAACATTCTAAGGCCATGAATTGACGTCACCTTTTGACTTTGCGTCATTATTCTACACAACAAAATGTTAATTACTACTCTCAATAACAACGTTCTTGACCCTTAAAGGTTTCTATGTTATCAAATGCTAATGGCATTTCTAATTGACCTAACTATTCAGAACTGACCTATTAACGCATATCCGAAGAGAGAAGCTTTATTATTTATTTATTTCTCTTTATTGTACACCATTACATTAATAAATAGTACAGATATAGTTACATACATTTAGGCATATCACTTGAAAGTCTTATCACACACGGCGATTTCTTCCAGACAACCTTTGTACGGATATTATCAAACTTGATTTAGGGTACTCTATGGCGTTAGTAGGTAATAGACTACCCTAATTCAATGACAGCAATTTAAGGATCAGAAACTTAACACTACACATATTTCCGTTAACTATATACATTCTACTTACACATATACATATAAAACTACGAATAAAAGTTTATAACAGTCTAATGTAGGCTCGTTAAAGTCGGTTTTTTATCAAAAAGAACTCAACTATATACTTGTGACTTCCAAGTAGGTTCTGTGTGTCCAGATTCCGTGCCACTAAGACATTGTAGGTAGACCAATAACCCGGAATCCTTGGACTATTTGAAGCACATAAACATAAGCGCAAACTTATACCACCGAACCAACGAGACAGTTCAACAAAATATATTTAAATCTTTAATACTTTATTTACAAAATTCCCACTTTAAAAGATGTTAGGAAATATAAATTAGTCAACCTGCTTATATTTTAAGACAACCTTACACTGTGAATGGGCCTACCCATAGTCAAAGAAAAGAGTCGTGCAGATTAAACATTTTTGAACGTAAATATAGAAGATGGTATAGTCGTTATTTGTTTATTTTAAGAGAGTGGGCAATTTAACATTATGAATTAATTTTAGAATCCCGATGCTCGAAAATAAACATACATTTTTGTTCTCAAGTGACTGTAATTCTTATTGCAAATAAAAATGTCAAACCCAATGTGTGAGATTTATCGGATTTACCCCAAAAGCTGGGGTGAGTTTGTAAATTGTGCTTAGTAACATTGCAGATACCAAAGCAAAACGAAGCTTAAATTATTCGTCTGGGGTATTGTTCGTATTCTTTTGTCTGGCGATTCTAAGTCCTCTGGGTGTGAAGGCTACAAGGCATAGAATGGCCCATTGATGTTAATGACACTATCTTTGTTTCCCTACGCCACGTTTTGGCGAGTCCGTGTGTCGGATGCGTCAGTAATGGAGGTTCTATGTTTTTCTCAGTGTTTTTTTTGTGTATTCGGTATGTGACGGGTGTTCGCTTTGGAGGAAAAAAATGCGGTTCGTTACTTCAACGCGTAAGTGTGAGAGGATATTTGTCGACAGTTTTCTCTTTCGTAAATGTAATTTGATGTTTTTTTGTTTCACTGAAGATAATGTGAGAAAATTTTGTTCTCCATTTTTATTTCGTACACGTTTTATTTGAGACTGTCTCGATACGTGTGTAAAATAAAAATAAAAGGCGCTGTTTAGAAAATGTAGGTATTTCTAATGGATTTCGGCTGTAACTTTACCCAAGAGAAAGTGTAGATGTACCCTCTTTGTTATTTATACCCCACTCTCAGTACCTACTTCTGTACTTAATTAAGGCTACATCTTTTAATCTTGAAGAAAAATGTACTGGCTTAGAGTAGCCGCGGGGTTAAACACACAAAACAAATCTGTCATACGTAGGCCTGCCATCACTTAAATTACCGACGCCGGACAAAAACTTAAAAAATCCGGACACATGGGTGAAATCGAGATTCTTTCCCGGATACCTTAAAAGAAAAACGCCGATTCCATTTAAATTTTTAACTTGTTAACGATTCATCTAACAATTATAATTGTCCCTTGGTACAGTTTTTGAAAACCCCGCTCGGACGCTCCCCGGACGCCCTCTAAACTAGGACAAATCCAGGGAAACCCGGACGGATGGCAGCCCTAGTCATGTGCATTCTCTATGCTTTAAATAAGTGGAACGTTGAAACCACGACAATGTGAGTGCCACGCCTGAGTTTCCAAGTTTTCAAGATACCACTGGTTTTGTAGTAATCCAAACTATCCTATCAGGGGCATGCTGAAGTGAAGCCAGAATTTAACAGCTTGAAACCCAGGTGTAAACATGCTAAAGAATTCGGTAAAGACTAAATCAGACTCCGAAAGAACAGAACTTGGCCGTAGTATGGCTTAGACACGTACACAAAATACGTAGTGGTGTAATTTTGAGCCTTCTACCAGGGCAATAGTTTATTTTAACGTGTAATGAAGTTTGCAAGCAATCAAAGACCACAGTAGTTCCAATGCGACACAAAACAAAACATCTCGTCTATTTATTTATTTATATAGATATATATATACAGAATGGTGAAACAAAAGCAGAATCCGTCATCTCATATACATATGTGTGGGCATAATATTCATTCGCGCTATTTCCTTTGAAGTCATACATAGTCAATGGGGTACGACCCAGCCGGACCTTTTAGCTGATGAAACACAAAAGATTTTATATATAATAAGTGCAAATTTTATTGTAATGATCTGTTTATTCATCGCTTGACGTTAGACGGAAAAATATA
Organism: Euplagia quadripunctaria; assembly: GCA_963859945.1. Taxonomy (NCBI): domain Eukaryota; kingdom Metazoa; phylum Arthropoda; class Insecta; order Lepidoptera; family Erebidae; genus Euplagia; species Euplagia quadripunctaria. Next base: position 16,431,406 of record OY982573.1, on the reverse strand, counting down.
CAAAGAAAAATTCAACCTGAGGCAATATGTTTTGTTGTGTTATTTATTTTAAAATTTGGCTCTCACATTTAGTTTTCATACTGCAATTATAAGCTTTAAGAATCATAGTTTTGTGGGATATGTACGTACTTGTGTCCGTAGACGTTTCGATTTACAAGAGCAGGTTAGATAAAGGTAGCTTAGGAAAATCAACAATTCAATCATGATCCAACATGATCGCTCTAATCTAAATTAGTGCCCCAAAATGTAGTTTTTATTCGTAATATTATTTAATTTTAGAAACTTTCCCAGTGTTATACTCATATTCGAGTCCCTTTTTAATTTTGACGGTGCTGTCGATGAGGTTGTCTAATTTATTAATAAAAACTGATCTTTAATAAATTTTGAAAGAGTGCGCTTTTCTTTTTTTTTTTCGTGTGAAAACCACTACGGGTCATCACCTCGCCGCAGCTAACGGGGAATATATAAAATTTCTTAATCGAACCGACTTAAACCACACGGTGTTCCATCACAAGTCTATTGCAAGGGGCCAGGGTATACCGTAAGAAGGAAGCCTCCGGGAAGGGAAAGAGTGCCCTAAGGTTTAAGTACAGCAAATAATTTTTGCTGTATTATTGATTTGGAAATATAGCTTCTCACATTTCGGATCATAATCCCAAAAATCTTATTAAAGAACGTGGTTGAAACTACTTTTAGCCGATATTTATATAGTGGCCCAGGGTTTCTTAATAGGGCCATTTAGTCAATCGCACAACGCCATCTAACGGGCCTCAATAAAAAAAAACATGCATTTTATTTTGAAAACATTTATGAACTGCACCTACACGCTTATAAATGACACTATTATTCTAAGATTGACAAAAAACAAAGTAAGTTGAATATTAGTTATCAATCAGTAAAAAGATAATGCAAATTGCGCACTTTTGAGTTACTTTTATTGGAGGAGCCACAGTTCTGTACAACCTATAGTATTGTTCTTTCTTATTTAAATTGTGTCGTTATTCTTGCAAAACAACGATACGTACGTGCAGAAACAATCACAACCACAGTCGCACGGTGTCTTTTCATTATTTCTCAACCCTTCCACCGCCATCCATTACACTAAAGAAGAAAGGAAAGTAGAACGCGTATTTTCGTCTCTTATCTTTTTTCTTTTTACGTAACATAGAGTGTACCTCTATGTATATGCATTCGCTTTTCCACTAATGAAACCTCTTTGGTTGCAACGGCAATGGCAATCCGCTATTGAATCGTGGGGCGGAACTATTTATTTAGTAATGTTTTCATTCGCTGCTTTGGTTAAATTTTGCTAAGCTGATGTTATCCCAGACTTGCGACCTTAAACACGTTCTTAAAATACTGTGATAATATAAATGAAAATTAATTAATGCTATAATATTATGATCTTCATCAGAAATTCATATTAAAATTGAATACAAACATTTGATCGAGTATATATTTCAATTGTAATTGAAATATATATATATATATATATATATACTGATCCTTTTATCTCTTTTCCATAGTATGTTTTTAACTATACTTTCCAGAAAATTTAGGTTGGCTAAGATTTTAGTTTTTTTGTTTAAAGTTACGTAAACCACCCAAACGTACCAAATGATTTTTTTCGTTTTAAAAAGACAACTTCTGCATTAGGAATATTCCTGTGTCGCGGGGGCTTTACAAACATTCAAACAATGAACACAAAGAAAACCCAGACTCGGGACAACTATTTGTGGATCACACAAATTTTTGTTCCGTGTCGGATTTGAGCCCACAACACGGCGCGGCGTAGTGGCGAGATGACCACTTAAACCATTGTGCCATCCGTGCAGTCAGTCACGATTAATTTGCATATGTTACTTCATTGTTAAACATAGCTTATGCTATATTAAAAACTTTATTGTGGTTAAAAGGACCTTGAAAATATTGTAAAATTATCAAATTTATGACGTTGCCATCGATTGGTATTTTATCAAAAAGTGAAAAATCCGGCTCGTCGTGCTCCGCTCCACTCCACTCCATTCCACTCAACGCCTCATTGCGCTAACGGATCAACTTCTACTCAAACAGCTTCAAATCTTTTAGATAAAGGATAGAACAGCTTGATAGTAATAATTATATTATCCCCACGTGCGATGTAAAGAAAATTTATTACCGTACCGAACAGAGAAAAGCAATTTCACTCAGTTACATATACGTTTAATGTTCGCAATTAGGTACGTCGCTTTAAAAGCATATTAGGTGGTACATAGCCGCGAATAATGTAGCTATTAGTTAGATAAATAGTGACGTAGGTAAACGGCTACGGTAAGCCGTTTACGGCGTGTCGTAGACAGTTTCGTAGACCGCGTAGCACTAAGCCGACAATGTGAACATTGTGTAAATATAAATTTTTAATTGATTTAAAAAATAAAAACGAATTTAGAATAGAACCGCTTCTGGTCTTCTTTTCCCAACTAAGTTGGGGTAGGCTATCAGTCTAACTAAGATACGGCCGAACTTTGATATTTTACGTGAAGCGACTGCCAACAGACCTCCACAACCCAAGTACTAGGCGATATCGAAGTTTTATAGTAAGACAGTTCTGTTGTCAGAATTTTTAGGGCGCCAGCTACCCCTACCGAAATGCCACAGATGTTTGTATGACACCCGGGACCGACGGTTTAACGTGACTGACCTGGTTTGTATTATATAACTTTGTAATGTGCTAACCTACTCGGTTACCACTTAGACACGAGCCTATACGACGATACTCATTCATAATTATGATATAATATCTTGGGACACCTCACACACGGAAAATCAGTTATTTGAATAGCGAATCTGGAGGAGGTTATGATCTATTTGAACTGAGAACCTTGAGGAGGTTATAAATCTTTTTTAACTGAGATTCTTGAGGAGGTCATAATCTATTTGAACTGAGAATCTGGAGGAGGTTCTAAATTCATCTGTATTTCTTTTTTTGTGTAGGTACGTTACGTGATATATTCGTCTATTGTGAAATTATCGGACTGATGTTTTTATAGGATAGATTGTTTTCCCAGAGTGGTACCAAAAAATTAAAAAAGAAAAGCTAGAAGGTACCAAAATGTTCTTAAGTATACTTTTTTGAATAAAATTTATTTATTTTACGATGACGACGCTTCTATATTTTTAAAGAGGAAAGTATAGGAATGGGATACCCACATTTTGCCTTTTATTTTTTGATCAAACGTATTAGGGATTGAGGCTTTTGGCGTTTGCTATAAAAGTTTTTAGTGTCCATTGTAGTTCCGGGCATCGACTGAGAAGCTTCTTCGCTTCTACTTACCAGCAAAGCCTCCTCTCCGATGACTCTGTAATATCCGTGTGTGTTAAAAGTAAAATAGTGGCTCATACATTAGATCTAAATTGAAATGATGACGTTGTTTTTAAAAACTTATAGAAATATAGTATTTTAACTGTAAAATCACGTAAATTAGTGAAATTGGAAAAATTTCGTATACGGCCTCTTAATCTAAATCTATTCCCTGATAAACGCTTTGCCATTACAATTTTATGTCTACACGAGCACCATAGGCAACGTAGAATAGTTTTAATATAATAACAAAACAGGACTATTATATTAAGTACCACAAACGAAACAATACATATAAATTACAATGAAAACGAGCTTTGAGCGTGTTCAGAACATGCTTACAGCTGCCAACTGACACATGAACTACACCACAAAGTTATTAAACCAAGTGTGTGCCTCGTTTAATAGAGTAAGGATACAGTTAATTTGAGTTGGGGTATTGCACTTAATGCAGGCGATGCGGGCCTACCGCCTGTGCGAACACACTTATATACGAGTTACTTATTTACATTGGTTTTTTGTTTACACTACTGTCGGATGTGACGTAACGACTACTTGCAATGTCCTCTAGGACATCAATTTTAATCTTTATTGTACTTCATAATGTTACAAAATGACCTAAACGCTAGGTGTGGTGACAATTATAACTGTGGCGACTTACGTAAACTTGTTATAATGAACACGCACACATACACACACACACACCCACCCACCCACACAAACAATTTGTAATTATTAATTAATACACACCGGGTTGCATATTTGCATATGAAATTGCATATTTACTCTATGTAACTCTCATATGTAAGACCTTGTTTCGAAGGGTATAAGGTTTACATCTTGTATGAAGAAAATTTAGTCAATTATAGTTAAGAGAGAATTGACACCAAAATCACACAGCAAACGTTTATAAGAGCCTTTATACGGTAGAAGTGCTTGGCATGACTTTAATCAACAAAATATTAAAAATGTCTGTCTATACAATAACATAATTATATTTTACTTCTATTTCAAATTGTTACGATTGAAAATATCGTGCAAAAATATTAAAGCGACCTTCAATGCTGAAGCAATGATTTCTTTGATGACGTCAGTGATTTTTTCTTTCTTGTGCTGATTTTGTATCGCCACGTTTTACATTTTGGCAGAATATATTATACAAGGTGAAAAGAGGTGTAATATAAACGGTAAGACCGAAGATAATGCAATCTCATATTTATTGATTGCTACGATACATTTTTTTTTATAGAGCTGTATAATTCCCTAATATAGTGTATAAATTATGTATCATCGCATCGAGTTATAAGATGGCATAAACAAGGATAGAAAGACATTCAATAGAGCGTGAGTTATTATAGACACGCTTTCCTTATTCGCTTCCAAATCTATATTTATTTGAAATCTTGACGGTCCTATGATTTTCCTTAACATGGAGATATCGTCCTTCACAACGCCTTTTATTTATTATTGGTAAAACTGCCTTAGTTTTGCACAGGATATACAAGGGAAAAAACACGACTTCTTATTTATTTCTTTATTTTTCAACTAAAGTTGCAAGAAAATTACATTAGTAAAATAGGTAAGTATTGTTGTGACTCAGAGGATGAGCCGTACCAGGAAAGAAGGATCTAAGTTCTAGGGAAGGAGGAATAAAAGATTACGCGGAGCAACTTAGGTTTTTACTGAAACCTTTAAAGTATTACAATGATATAAATAATGTAACTCGCAATAACATAATCAAACAATATATCTTGGGGCTCCGTGTGTCAGCACGGACAACTGTCCCCCAGGGCTTCACGAGTGAGAGTCTCTTGTTTCATCGTTCCATTCTTTGAACTATTTCAAATACCACTTATTCGAATCTTGAGCACGAAGTTGCCAGTAAGACTTCTCACGTCAAGGAAGTTTAATCATCAATCCACGAAGGTTGCAAGATGACGCGTGGAGTCCAGGTACAACAGTATTGTATCTTATAAGTATATTTTTACTATTTACGTGTCATTGATTCTCTCCATATATTATTTTAGTTTGGCACCGCTTTCTTTTTCGTCGGGGTGCAGTCCTCAAATGTACGTCATCAGAAAGCAGTGTAGACTGAAACGCGAAAAACTTACAATAACCTCTTTCTGTTTATACTTATCACAATACAAAAGTCAGTTCATCATAAAAATGCGAGATTAAGGATTTATAGTCATTAGTTTAATTTGGCGCTACGCAATGTACATGCAACATGCAGAAGTATTCTTTTTGTGCAGTACGGTAAATGACCTTAAACGTTCCGCGCCGTCAAGACCAGCTGATTGTACAAAATGTTTAAATGTTGTTGGATTGATTAAATTGCAGTTTTTAGCCGTATGCGGTATTTATATAATATATTGAAAAAGAGCGTCCTTGGAGTTTCTTGCCCGTTCTTCTCCAAGATATACTTATTGGAACAGGCAATTAGCTTCACGACTGACTTAGTTTGACTGACTACTACTTCTGACAATTCGAAAAACCATTATATGGTTTAATTGAAATAAATGATTTTGATTTGATTTGATTTGATATTACATTTTTTTCGGTAAAATGTTCTGTTTACTCATTGTGATATCACTTTTAATCAAAAAAATGTAAAATAAAAAAATTATGATTTTTCCGGCAGAAAATTCCAATGATTTTCGACTCAGAATGATGGTCTGAATACACTATTTCAGGATTCAGTACGGTGTTCCTTACACCCTGTATATGTAGGTACTAGGGGTACTGTTCGTTTTTAATTTTTCACTTAGGCTGTTGTTTAGTTATCAGTAGGTACCCAGTAAATATATACACACATATACTCACGCTTGTATCCCCAAAGGGGTAGGCAAAGGCAGTATTAACCCACATTTTTTGCCAACGATTAATTGGCCCCACTCTTATAATTGCTTATAGGGATGTATTGAGAAGTTAAGCAGCAATAGCTTAAGGAGGTCAGGCTCGCATGCTGAATAGCATTTTTGTCATATTTAGTCACAGAAGAAAAAAATATTCACAATTAAATAACGTGGGAGAGCTATGCTTTGGCACTCATGGGCCGGCTCGACTCCGCTCGATACCATGGCCTCACAGAAAACCGCGTGAATGAGGTTACCGGAGGCCCTAACCCTTCCCTCTCCCTTATTCCCGTCCTTACCCTCTCCCCTCTTCCCACTCTTCCCCCCTCCCCCTCTTTTCCTACTCTTAAAGGGCGGCAACGCACTTGTGACTCTCGAGTTACAGGTACCCATGGGCGGCGGTAGTCATTTACCATTAGGTAACCCGTCTGCTCGTTTGCCCCCTATACCATAAAAAAAATAATTAAATATTCGCAATCAAGAAAGGTGCAGACAATTGTTTTTACTTAAACGATTTATACTTATATACAACGTCGTGATAGAAATGCAATTGTCTAGCTACCTCGTTTTAATTGGTTTCGTTAATAATTGTTGCCGTTGCCACCGCACCGTCCTTCTGCTTTCATTTTTAATTTCATCCTTCAACGATTCTGATTCTACTTAAAACTAGTTAGCTTGATATAGAATTTTCATTTTGTTCCCTGCTTTGTAAGGCCACTCATACAATAATTGCAAAACATAATTATTGTACATGTGACTGTGTATTATTAGTTCTTCACTTTGAAATAGCTATAAGGATTGGAATGACATTTGGAATGGAACATGACAAAAAAATGCACAGGCGTACGGGAGTCGAGATTGGAGCAGGCAAAGACATGAGAAAATCGAAAGCCAATCAGAGTGATCTGGCTCTAGGTTATTCAAAAATAATGTTGTAAATGTATTCCTCCTGAAAGGTCGAAACTGACCGGTGACTGAGACCCTTTTTAACCCCCGACGCAAAAACGACGGGGTGTCATAAGATTGACGTCGATGTCTGTGTGTGTGTGTGTCTGTCTGTGGCATCGTAGCTATCAAACGGATGGACCGATTTCGATGCAATTTTTTTCATTTGAAAGCCAGTTACCTTGCGGTGGTTCTTAGCTATGTTTGGTTAATATCGGCCCAGAATTGTAAGAGTAGCAGCCCTTTTCCAAAATGATGTAAGGCCTTTTGTAATCGTTGAAGAAATTTTCGAGTCGGGGGTTTTAAATTTTAAATTTATAGTTATTGTAAGATTATAATCTTACACAACAGGTCTCTTTCATCGTATTGACAGGGCTGTCGGTGGTTAGTGATCCTGACTGCTAAGTTGGAGGTGTGTGAGTGTGATGATCACGATAATTTGTTCTCTGTCTGGGTGATATTTATCTATAATTTTGTTTATCTGTAGTCTGGTTCCCACAGCACAGGCATAATTTCGGATCAGGAAGCCGTGTGTGAGGTGTCGTAAGTAATTATTATTCACGTTCTCATTTACACCAACAAATTTAAAATAGCACCTTAATTTGTTTTTCAAATTATCTTCACAAATAATCACGTGACATTAGACCATTAACATCGAACTTTAGCGAACTCAATTTTACTTCGTGTCCGAACAAAAATAAAAGTTTCGAAAGAGTATCTTAGTAAAGGACCCTATCTTAATTAACGATGTTCTGATAAAAAGAAAAGGGATATCTTATAGAAACCCGACCTATTGTTTTCCGACGCCATTGTTTTACAATGACTGGGAATTTTCTAGTCTGCTGGCACCGGGGTTGTTTCGAAATATTACTGTTTAGTCTGAACATCGATTGGAAAATAATAGGATAAAATCTCGGTGCTGTTTAGTTGGATTATTCATTTGATTTTGAAGATACATTTCGATTGAATAATATTGTACAGGGTCTCATTGAGTTTCATTGGATGCTTTTGAAGCGTACGGCCAATCAGAAGTAGGGTTAGGGAATTTGGTTTGGTAAAAATCGCAGCACTTTGTTCGACTTATTTATATTATAAAATGTGACGCAACGTTTGCTAAAGTGATTGCTACAAGACTTTTCTTGTCTGACACTTTTTCGTTAAATAATAGCCCATAATTTTAAAATACTTTCGAACTTTCTTTTGGATGTGTAAGTCGGGACTTATTCGCGATTATGTATATTGATAAGGTACAATACCTTTTCCCGACGTTTCGACCGAATTACACCGATCGTGGATTATAGGAAATATTTAAATTGCACATGGATTTATAGGTCACGGGTGGACTACTGGACTGGTGGCAATCAATCAAAATCATTTATTTCAATTAAACCATTGTAAGTATTTTTGAATTATTAGGAGTAGTAGTCAGTCAGACTAAGTCAGTCGTGAAACTAGTTGCCTGTTCCAATAAGTAGATCCTTAGGAGAAGAACAAACAAGAAACTCCAAGGACACTCTTTTTTAACATGTTTTTTACAAGTCTCTGGTTACATTACTTAAAAGCGCAATTTAAATGTGAGGACAATGTAAAGTATTGTTCTAAACTATAACAGTTGCGCAAACTACTACTATATGTAAGTAATAGCAGTTCGGAGATGACAGCCCCAACCAACCAAACAACTTCAATAAAATAACAAAACTATATGAGTATCTACTAACTTTAGAAAATTATGTACGAGTAATCGATCGAATAAAGGGTTCGCTGTAGTTTTACTACAAATCCTTTACTTTTATTTAATATTGGGCCTTCATAAATATTTTTTTATGTGTTTGACACCTATCTCGAAAGGCAAGTTTTATCGGCTTGGTAGCAATCTTCGATAAGTTCTCGGTCCGCGGATTTGCGAGTTGAGGAGTTAGTAAACAGTTTTGTGGAAGATGCTAACGCCGACGACGGATAAGAATATTGACCCAGTTATAAAGTTGGATTACTATGATTTATAGTGAACATTAAGAAGATAAAAGGAGGCCAATGTCTCTTTTATTGTATGTTGAAAAAGAGTGTCCTTGGGGTTTCTTGCCTGTTCTTCTCCAAAAGATCTACGTATTGGAACAGACTACTAGCTTCACGACCGACTTATACTGACTGACTCCTACTCCTGATAATTCAAAAACACCTACAAGGGGTTTACTTGAAATAAATAATTTTGATTTCATTTGATTGTTGACTAGTCTCCGGCCGAAGACCCGTGCGCGTAAGTAAGAATAGGAACATCAATAACCTTAATCTGTCAACTTTCACTTGGACAATACGCTTTCCACCTAAAACTAATTTGCGTAACATTAACATTTTTTACTTTTCATTTTTAGCTATAGTATTACTATAGTACTACTATAACTACAGATCGCCTGTTGGTTTAAATTCAACAATAATTTATAAAGTTTTGTATGTTTTGGTTAATAAACGAAAAAAAAAAATGGAATATCATTGACTAGTATAACTTGAACAGTCATAGTACAAACTTTCCGAACATGACAGGTCAACCGAATATAGACTGGACACCTTTACCTTTTGCAGTCGGTTTCACATAATTAAAAAAAAAAATCGGATCCAATTTTTTATACTTTTTGGTAATACATTGATTATTTCAAAAATATCTGTTTGAAATTTTGTGGAATCTTTATAAACAATCGATAACTTTCGAATATAACGGCATCCGTATCCAAGGACCATGTAAAGACTGTAATCCAGCTAATAGATTTAAATAAAAAGCAGCGATGTAGTAAAACTTGTAATGGCTGATCAGTACAGATTGAAGTGAAGAATTGTAATGTACCAACATATGTAACACATGCACCTAAGCTTTCACCGTACAAAAGTAAAAAGATGTCAAAGTACACGCGCACTATTGCGTACACTAATTGCGTGGGTGTTTTAACAACTTTCAAACTAATAACATTCCACTTTTGAGTCTCGAAAAAAGTCAAGTAAACGGTTAATCTTAATTAAACCCCAAAAATCACAACATATACAGTAAATTACTTGAATTTGTTATTAACACTTCACACAAAATAAATATATTATAGTAAAAATTACGCTAAAAGATAAACAAAACAGTTTTAACATAAACATCCTCAGCGTATAGCTGTACAAAATTCTTCGTAACTTCATCGTACCCACAAGTGAGACGTTCGCGATAAAAACTTTATATGGTAGAACTTCTATACGGTAGGCAATTCGTAGGTATATAGGTACGTACATATTGTTCTTGGTAATATTCTGCGTTATGAAACGAAACTGCTAAAAGATAAAGCTTATTGAGTTCGAAGAATATTAATGAGCTCTTAATACAGGCTTTTTACTCTAAAAGACTTATTGAAGCGAAAATCTTTTATGAAATATATTTGGTTAACAAATACCTAATTAAATATATTTGCTTAAAAATCGCTTTATAACTTATATGTAATTGGAATGATTATTACTGTTTTGTTGGTGTAAAGCCCGGGAAAGTCATGTAACGCGAGTGTAGATTGTTTCGCGGTCGCGCTTCGCGGCTTTCCACGGTCAGTGTCTGTTTTTCGTCCCGCGAAAAAGCGATGTACTTAATAAAATTATGGTTTCGTGGAGCTCGATTCGAGAGACATATTGACATATTGTAATATGCTATACACAGATTGTAGCAGCAACTGAAGTATACGCGTTCATTTTCAAAGAGCGAGAGTGCGAACGTCGCTTTGAAGTTTTGCGAGTTTGCGAACACTCTTTTCGTGCGAAGTTGCCCCGTGAATTAGCTACAAGATTCGCGCGCGAGTGTAGAGCTCGCAGAACAAAAATTATAGACTCGCATACCTAAATATATAATTTCTATAATTCTAAGTTCTATAATTTCAATAGCAATACAAAGGCTCAAGCTACGAAGTATTGTTGTCGAATACACTGATTAATATTTTTTGACAGCCTAATTGTCAATTTTGTTGTAATGCTTGTTTAATGACATCGTTATAGCGTTCGTTCTCTCTCTAGGAAAATCGTATAATTATCTTTTCATTACGATACCAATTTGAATATAATTGAACTGTTCCTAGTAGACTCAAACACTTGTATGTCCTTGTTAGTTCGTCTCATACTTGAAATACAAGTAAACAGGGTGCAGTTTTTCTACTGTCATTTAATTTATCAAATTATATGTGATTTTAAATGCTCTTACAAAGTCCCCCTACAAGTACAATAAACATTGTCGGAGTATGACACATGTTGGCAAAACTTATTCAGTTCTTATCGCATAAAATTTATTCACCATTACATGGTTGAATAAAGTTTAAATTTTTGTATAAAAATAAAAGCTCAGTGCATTATAATACTAGCATTACCAACTGACTCGTTTCCAGAACTGTAAAATAGTTCAGTGTACTTTTCTCTACCGAACACAAAGTACGAAAGCACAAAAATGGAATGCGGTATATTCGTGGAACACAGACCAGCATTTGGCATTGTCTACTTCGAAATACCTGAAACAAAGGAAGCTTTAGAGGTGTATTTTCTGTTGTGCAATCGAGCTTATTTTCATATGAAAATACTGGGAAAATTTCTTTCAAAACTTGCTACGTGAATTTTGTGTTTGGAAAACGTGGTAAGCCCGTTTGTGAAAAATAATAAATAATGTATTAAAAACGCACAATGAAACCTTTGAGCCATACAGTTTTACCATATAATAGAATATCGCCAGCTAGCTAAAACACTTTAGCATTGATGGCTAGAAGGTATTAGTTATTCGTTTTTTAACTCTGCAATTTTCAACGCCCCTTACATATTTAAACAATATATTAATAGTAATAATAGTAATTAATCAATTCAATTGTTCGGTAATTGAATCGAGTTCGTCAATGTTTAAATTAACTGAAACTAAGTAAATTATTCTCACCCCTAAGGAAACCAAAATCTGTTTCAGCTTCGCATCATTAATATAAAAATACCATAAATAAATGTATTATTGCGTGCGTGATAGCATAGTGACGCATTTTGGAATGGCTTTCAACGTTAAAGTATTAATAAATCAACACTATTGACTATTTTATAAAGTCAACTTTTTTATAACAATTTAGCAATAATATTAAATGTAATGTAAAAAAGGAATGATAAGGAATGATAAGGAATGTCATAAGCAGTGAAATTACTTTTTATGAATCACAGACTTATTTATGTCTTTGATTCATAAAAAGTGTATGTATCCAGTTGCGAATCTGTTTAGTTAAGAATATTTTCGTACATATTGCGGCTCGCATTACTGCCATAGTATTTATTACTTTTAATAGAAAATAGCCGTTCACTTTGTGATAGTGAAACTTTAAGAAGACAGCCTTGTGAATAAAGGGAAGGTATTAACATCGTGTTTCAATTCCAAAGAATAATATTTCTTTAAACTTTCAGTGGCAGAAGAAACTAGGAAGAAAAGACGTCTTCGTTAGGTATAATATTCCTCTGCCATATTATAAATTAGCCTTACGTAACGTCTTGGTATTTTGTGTAATTTTAGTATTTATTTATTTAAACCTGACCTATATATATGTAGTATGTATAATTATATGTCTATGATATGCGGTTTTTGTTTCATTTTGCGCAAAACAACCTTTCAACCTTCCAACCAAAATTTGTAAAATGAACATTAAACTTTTATTTTGTAGCGTTTTCTTTAGTTTTATTATTAACCGACTGAGGTTTATGCAAGTGTTTATATTCACTGGTAACCAGGCAGCCAATTTTCGATATTTCAAATCCATCATTTTTGTAACTGTTCTATGGGCTGTGTATGTAGTCTCAGCTTAATATGTAGGGGAGTAGACCATAGGCAAGCACGTTGCCCTAGTTTGGTTCGGATACATTATGGAGTACTTACCGTTATGTAAACCTATTTTAATAAAATACTAGCAGACAAGACAGACGATGTCCTCTCCAAAAATGGAAATTTAAAAAAATAAAAAGCGTTACTTACGGCTCTGCTCTACAGTTGAGAACCATCCAGGTGATTAAATAAGTACAAAAAAATTCACAGAAATCAATTAAGCACAGAGAAGAATCACGAACATGCGTCCACTTGAATTTTAGTATTGACCGTAGTTTTTAATGTAGCATTCTTAAAATATTGTTGCTATATGTTTAAGTAGTCCGGTGTAGTCCTTGTGAATTTTAATACATTTTCAACTTTTATAAAGGCCTTAACGATACAATTTTGTTTAACACGAAAGTTTCAAGTAGAAAGTATGTATTGCGGTTTTGGGGGCACCGTATACACAACACGTCTGTTGAACGCATCGTCCCTTGAGGTCTAGGTTTGTACATAGAGCATCCATTTCCTTTGTCCTTGGCTTTATAAAGTTTGTACATATATGTATGTATATAACTGTAGTTAATGTATATAGAGAGAGCTTAGAGCTGTTGCTATTAGCCGAATAATTAAATACTACTTAATTAATTTCTGTCCCTTCGCGTTTTAATGTGATATTGAGGAGACGAGACTTAACGATGTTTTATGACCGTATGATTTATAAATCGAGGTTAAGATTAACAGTCACGTCAGTAGGAATTTTGCAAAAATATTGCTTAAACCGATACGTTATCTGTGTGTTAGTATTTTAATAATTACAGATCAAGTTTATCGTAAAAAGGTTTCAATAAGCATTGCATTGCATTTTTTAAAACTTTTTAACGATGCACCGGTTAAAGGCCATTTTTACATATAATTTTAAAGAACGAATACTAAATGCAGAGTTTTATCAAAAATTCTACAGTAATATCTAAGTGAGCTCCCTCAAAGTTTACCCATTATTCACAACTTCTCAACTAATTCAACCAAAAACCGTTTTACGACTAATCATAAATCGTATGAACGTAGCCAAAAAGAGAACTTCATAAGGAATGTTCCTTCTAAACGATTATATTTTATAGTTCGTAAAATATAGCAATTTTCGAGGTGGAGCCGAATTTTTATAGCACCAAAGGTGATATCAGCGCAGCATTTTAATGAAAAAAATCTTCATCTTACTCAATTTTACGATATATTACTTTTTTTAATGTTTAACCTAAATTGCTTACTGAAACCACACAGACTTTCTTTGGCTTTTTGGCAAACCAATAAGAATCCATCAATTGATCTAATCTTTCAGTCCTCTTCAATATGACCTTTAAAATACAAACAGTCCATTAAAACTTGCTTGTACTTTGTAAACCTTTCTAGTAATACCTTTTCGTGACCGCGTTAATTCCCGTTTAAATACATAAATATATCCATATTTGTTGTTGGAATATGAACTGATAAACTACTGATAAAGTACCAGGGAATGATCCAGAAAAATCTATAGTTCTTAGAAATATTTGAGGCAATTAAATCGACAATAAAATAGAGAAACCACCACCACCACTCGAGCAATTATTAAGAAAAACATCACTACTACCCACTACTATGCTATAATACTAATACCCTACGAATACTATCCAAAATCGAGTAACTAAACACAAATTTTGTATTAGAAAATCCCTATCATTTACCATAAAAAATAAATTTTGCCGGTCAAACGGTTCCACGCTACAACCATCCTGATAAATAAAGATACTTCCAAGGCTATTATGTAAACTGGCGATCTTCTAAACAACGTTATTTATGCGGGGACAAAGCGGCCCTATATCGTATCGATAGTAGCTCCTTATTTGTCAAACAATTTGTGAGTATCTGCCTCAGCTTTGTGTACCATCTTTGTCATACAAAGATGCAATTTAAAGGTCCATTATTTCAAATTGACTTAAAAAAAGAAGGCATTTTATGTATATTACGTCAAATCTACAACAATCGTTATGATAATTGTGTAGAGTACTTTGTTCAAAATTTATAATTGTTAAGTAGACATTAAAAGGGAATAATTAAAAAACACTAAGGCGTGACGTCATTGTATTTTTTACCTACAACTTTGTAAAAGCGTTTAGTAACCTACATTTTTCTAAAAAGTTCCTAATTTGACTGGATAGTCACCTACGCTATTTTATCTATATGTCAGTAGTGACATTTATTGTATTTTACTCTTTAACTATAACCTATCCTGCTTCTCTGTCATACACATATTTTTGTTGCAGTTAAATGCTATTGCTATTAGCCCTTATTTGGGCTTATATATTAGGCAACTTTTATCATCATAATTCATCATGTGGAGGAGGAGGGGTCTCAATGTGTTAAGAATAGTCACCCATCTTAAGACTGACCTGGCTAGTATTAATTAACCTTGTAATGTGCTAACCTACTCGGTTACCACTTAGCCACGAGCCTCTCCTACTACCTATTATCATAATTATTTCATCTAATAGGCCTTCCACTGGTGAATATTAGGAGTAAGGGAAACGTTGGATGAAGGCGCTACATTCCTTTTTGGAAGGAATACTTATCATGCTCCGTATACTTATGACATAATTTATTACATTATTAAAGTATAAGCACAAATTATACTTATTAGACAGCTAATTAATAAGTTTAAGGGGAGCCGACAATAAAGGTGTTATACGTATACATAATAAAGTAAACGTACACACACTATTTTTTGTTGTAACATAGTTTATGACTCTAATAAGGAATATTTAGCGTAATTAAGGTTGGAGTGGAAGCGGGGATCGTTTGTTTTGGGGTTTTATGGGTCTTTAACAGTAGAGATTTAAGGGCAATTAGGTTGTTGGTCTAAGGAGGCCGAAAACACTTTCAATGTGTACCAGTTTTAATACAGGAAAAGCTGACTTTTCGGGTTGAACTCATTAGGACAAGACGTTAGAAATAAACTTTTACAATTATTGCTCGTTAACAGTTTCAATACCAGAATATTTAATAACATTTAACACAAATGGATAGCCCATTTTTTTTACTTTTAAATATTATGAAAATTTATTATTTAATCAAATCGGTGACAACAGTCTTGTTTAAACAAACACGTCCTTAGTAAAAAAATCTGTAAATGTGACAGGAGCTCTAAATTTTCAAAATTGGTTACTACAACTCTAATGTTGCAACTGCAACGTGATAGTATTCCGTCGGTAGCCTTATTAAATTTATCTTTGCCTAACAATGCCTTTTATAATTACTTTGCTACCTATTATTTTACATAGTAGAACTACTATTAATATAGAACAAAACACAGCAGAATATAAAACACAGGCAACACTTTAATTGCAACACAAGTTACAAGCTTAAACTTATATTATTTTATGTCCCTTCGTCCTAGTTTTATCAACATCTACGTATACTTGTTATAAATTCCTTTGCCATTTGCAAACCAAAGTTAATGGATCAGAGAGTAACATACTCTAATTTATGTCCCGAAAATTCAAAGTTTATAGGGTAATCCGAAGAATAGAATATAAAGAATATGTAATATACACAATGTTCTTCAAGAGAAACTCACACTCTACTGTCTTTTTCGCGTAAATTCTCATTTGTTACGTTAGGAAACTTCGTATTTCATAACGTAATGAAAAATGTACAGAGCTGGAGAATCCGTAGTGTCGCTAAGGAAGGAAAAATTGCAGGTAAACAGAAATAAAAGCAGGATTTACTGCGGCGTTATAATCTGTGGCTCAAAAAATTAATATTTTTAAACGTAACATTGCAGTGTGGTTAGAATCTGTGTCTATAGCTAAAGTGTTATGTTATAACCTTAATGGTACAAGTTCCATCAAGCAAAATAGTATTACAATAGCAGTGGTTAAAAGTCGGTGTTCTGGTAAGGTCTCCAGTATATTTCTTCTGGCTCCATTTCGAGCAGGATTTTGCTATATTAATGACCATTTTGCTTTTTTATAGAGAGCTTATTGCCAAATGCTTCAGTGCTCTTCTCCATTAGGTAATTGAGACCACTTAAAAAGTCTTCTGAAGTTTAAAAATGTAAATGTAGAATAGAATATAATATAATTTATTGTACACCATAATACGTTCAACTACAATAATTGATCTTAATATTAATGTTATTGTTATGTAAAATGGGCGGTCTTATCGATAAGAGCGATCTCTTTTAGATCTCTAGATAGATTTAGAGATAGATCTCTAGAATATAGTCTAGTTTATATATGTATATGTTATGGAGCATTGACATAGTCCTGACCGAATGTGTTGTCAAACTCATAACTACCTACAGTGCGGAAAAAACTTAGAAATTAGTTTAAAACACACTGTATACAAGGAAAACAACAACAAACCAGATAAGAAAACTATAACTAAGAGCACTATAATAAAGCAATAACGTTTTATCTGTAAATTAACTATGACCATAACATAAATTTTATATGATCTTGACACAGCTTATTCAATATTTTATTCTCACATTCTGAATTTGTACTGTAGCAACCCTGTTTCTTAATCAACTACAAAATAATTCCATAATATTTTTTTAGTTGCGGAATAGTGCTTGCGTAATCAAGTCCTTGTAATTATACTATTTCATGTTGTATTAAGTTAGAATAATTAAGATAATAATAGTACCTTGATAGCTCAGTATCAAAAAAATTAGCACATGCGTCGGGCAAAACTATTTTTGACCTACTTTTTATAATATCTAAAAACAATTAACCGATATTTTGGAGTACATACACCACAATCCCACTAATATTATAAATGTGAAAGTTTCGATGGATGGATGGATGTTTGTTACTCTTTCAAGCAAAAACCACTGAACCGATTGCGTTGAAACTTGGTATGTAGATAGCTGGAGACCTGGATTAACGCATAGGCCACTTTTATCCCGATATTCCCACGGAATCGGGACTTACGCGGGTGAAACCGCGGGGCGCTGCTAGTGGCTAAAATGTTGTACTTGCGTTCGAGTGAAAGCTGTTTCAAACTCCATGCTGATTGGTACAAGTATGACAACAAACCTACAGCTTTCTGCGACCCGACACCCGTCAAACATAATCATCGAGCCTAGTGGGAACATGTTCCCTTTGTGAGTGATGATGAACTCTTTACGAATAACTGCAAAATCTACGTAATATATATAGAAATATGGGGATCAGCTAGTCTGAGTAATTTAAACTCCTTACAAAGAACTGAAAACAAAATAACTAAAGTCTTATTCCACTACCATTATCTTACTCTATAAACAGCTATACGAAGAGACTAAACTACTAAACCAGCGCTAGACGGTTCACCGTCTAGCAAATGCTGAGGTGGTGACCGTTTTCGGCGGATTGTGCTGGGCATGCATACTTGCATGTTGTGTAATGTATTGCAGTGTATAGTAATTGTCATATCAAGTGTATGTATATGTAATTATGTATGTCTTAGCATGGCGCTGAAATAAACTCATTTCATTTCATTTCAAACTAAGACAACTTTATATCTATTACACTTGCATTCTCGTTAAAAATATTATTACTAACTCCGTACAAAGAAATATAACTCACAATCTAAGAAATAAAAATAAACTGGAATTAACGAAAGTACGAACTAATTATGGACGATGAACGATATTGTTTGGGGGAGTACAGCTGTACAACAGATTGCCGGACGATGTAAAGGTTTGCGATAGCATGTCTATATACAAGAGTAAACTTAAGAAATACGTTGATAAAACTGTGATGTTAAATGTATAATTAAATATAAAATGTACAAGCAAAAATGTTACAAATATTGATGTATAACCCTTAAAAGAGTTTCTAACACGCTAGAGATATAATTCACTATTTAGAATTAGTGTGTGTGAACAAGTGGACTTAAGTTCTTATGAGAAAATAAATCCTTTAAACTTAAGAGAATTCTTAGTTCTTTCTTTTTAAACAAATTTCCTCGACGGAGAAATATGCAATTTGGAAAGTTTATGTGCATATGAAGTGCAGAAAGCTAACATTTTTAATCAATATGTGTTACAAATTTAAGTGTAAAGGGTTACATCAAGCTACACGTGTTACGTATATACAGCGTGTAAGTATCAGTATGGCGAAGAACTTACAAAAACGGTTTTCTTTGGATACTTGTCACAAAACCAAGGTCAGTTTATCATAAAAATGCGAGATTAAGGATTTACAATCATTAGTTTGATTTTGCGCTACATAATACACACAGCTGATTGCATAAATATTTCCATACATCCGTTATATTATGTTGACCTGTCATAGTACAAAAAGGTAAACAATAACAGTTTAAGTTATACTGGTCACGAAAGCAAACAAAACATTTAAAACTGAATACTGAATATTGTAATAAATTATGGTTAAAATTCGACCACCAGGCGATCTCTTGTTTACATAATTAGCTGTCCCGAGCAACTTCGTCTGCGTTTGTAAATTTTCCCCGTTTTTGCAACATTTTTTAATGAAGCTCCGCTTCTATTTGTCGTAGCGTGATGTTGTATAGCCTATAGCCTTCCTCGATAAATGGACTATCCAACACAAAACTAATTTTTCAATACCGAACCAGTAGTTCCTGAGATTAGCGCGTGCTTTATAATATTAGTATAGATTACTTGTAAACTATAAACTCATACCCACCTTTCTGTATTAAAACAATATAGGTTATATAGACGTAGTAAAAGTATAAGGTATGTTACATCCACATACGACATGAAAATTCGAGTTAATAGAGTAGGGTGGGTTGTACATTTGTCGGCCAGTGGTCGAAAGTGTAGTTATAAATAGCCGTCAGTGAGAACATTTTTCACGGCAGCCTCAAAAACCGAACAGTATATTCGGTGCTAACGTGAAAACGGGCATAATAAATAGCGTACTATCGGCACCACTTGTAAACTCATACGTTTTCTCACTGCACTTTCTATTTGACTTTGAACAAATCGCAGCCATTTGTATTGAAGTTTAAGTCAGGAATAGTTTAGTAGATCTTAAGGAATTTACTTTAACCTGCAAAATGTGTTATTACATTATTACATTCTAGAACAGTAAAACCGTAAAAACAACTGCATTAACTTAATTTTGAAATTTAATAATTATAAAACTATATTATTCCACAAAAATATATCATAGCAGTATTGCTGTTCGATCTTCAAGA
Source organism: Euplagia quadripunctaria (assembly GCA_963859945.1). NCBI lineage: Eukaryota > Metazoa > Arthropoda > Insecta > Lepidoptera > Erebidae > Euplagia > Euplagia quadripunctaria. Next base: position 16,411,242 of record OY982573.1, on the reverse strand, counting down.
TACCCTAATAGAGAACCTCGAGCACACGAAAAATAACAGTAAAGGTAATGTAATACTTATCGTGTTTGTGGTACACGGCTCGTTCTTGAATAGGTGTGAAACTGTCAATTCGAGGATTATCTTGGTTCCTTGCGTTGTCATAATGTCGACGATATTTCAGGTTTCTTACGTTTCAGGTGTTGCAAATGGCCAGAGTGGATAGTGCAATCACTTACCATCAGGCAGCCTGTACGCTAGTTTGCTTTATCATGAATTGAAAACACGTGAATTTCTTAGCTCTGAAAATCTCACTTCACACGTCAGCTATCTCATGTATTATGTAAACGTTTCAGACTTGGGACTTGGGACTATACTTGAACAGAATTTGATAGTTAAAGTTACTTACATATTTGTTAAAAACATATGTTAATTTATAAAATTAACCCTAAATCCATAGTAATACTGAAAACTGAAGTTTGTTTGTTTGCTGAAAGTTGTAGGCTTTATAATATCACGTGATGATCTGTAGAAGGTGAGAGTACGTACATAAACTTGATTAACTTAGTTAGGAATCTGTCTGAATTGAATCAATATTTATAATAAGAACGTCATAAGAATGTTATAAAAACTATGTACACACTTAACTGAATCTTGAACTTTTCTTTGCAATAGCATTGTTCATTGTGCAAAAACTTTCTTATTTAGGCAATCATTTTATAAACTAAAACACATTTTTTATTGCGTGAACAGTAAAGGGTTTACATAATAAAGGTAGGTCTGTTTATGGTCAATGAGCGTGTTTCGCCAATGCGTAAAATAGACCGCACCCGTGAATTAACTAAACGCTTCGAGCTTTACTTATATTGTTAAAGAAAAGAGTATGGGGTCTTATCGTTGACTTTTAATGGCAATCATTTAATTTTATTCTTTTTGGATACGTTACTTAAATGGGTCGTGTATTTCTCTTTTATTTCGAAAAGGTTTGGGTCTTTTATTTGTTTGTTTTGAGTTGGTTAGATGATTGTAGAAGAATTGATACTTAATTCTATGTACCTATAGTGTCAGTATAAATCCATTGAATGTTAACTACTACAAACTTTCTGTTTTTACAATCTCTTAAAGATATATTATTTAATATTGGCATTAGCGGATTGTTTAAACTTTTTGCTTTTGTTTGTATACATTGTAACATTGTTATCGTATTAACTATTTCGAAAAACGGCAATAACCTAATAGGTAAGGGTAAGTTTCTTGTGGTCAAGTGATGGTGACTTAATATTGCACCGTTTTACCACCAATAACAATTTTCAATAATCCTTCTAAATTCTTCTTTTGTTATATAATTGAGTGCTATTTGCTTATTACTATGAATACTATCCAACAAACTCTATGCTGCCGAATTTACATAGAAATAGAACAACCAAAGATATTTTACAAAAAAATATCGAATCACTGTTTGCTACGTGACATGGCCTCTAAAAATATGCAAATCAATGGTTTCCTTGAGAAATATTTTGTGTATATTTTTCCTTAGACATCAACATAAAATGTAAAGTGAATAAATTGCTCAGACATATTCGCCCCTTGTTCCAGGTGAGTGAGTCAATTGGCCTGGAGGCACGCAACTGGGGCGCCCACCCTACTTTGAAGTTATACAGGTAGCTGATACGACTGTGGTACGGTGACAATGAAAATCGATACAGCGAAATAACGTATGTTGTATATACATAGGTGGAATATTCATGGTTTCAAGGTAAACTAAATAGAGTAACGAAGCATAACAAGGTAAAACAATGAAACCTCTGTGTTATTCGGTTCAAGTATTTGGTAGCAATAAGGTCGTTTTAGTTATACGACACCTGTACTATTGTTATTTGTGATTATAACTCTTGGCATATACCGCAATGTGTTGATATTCAGTACTGTAATTGTACTTTGTATTTCTGTCTATAGCAAATTAATATAATTGAAACTAAATTATACCAGTGCTAAACAGTCTGAGTTTAAGTGTAATCATTTACGAATTCGTCGTCGTTGTAGAAAAACGACGGATTTGATTTTTAGTAACTTTATAGGAGTGTAATTATGTACTTATACGGGAATTAACGCGATCACGAAAAGGTATTACATACCTCTGAATAGGAGTGCACTTTAAAGTTTTCAAATGATGTTTTACGTAACATTTTGAAAACGCCTCTCTGGTAATGAAATCTGAAAATGTTACTGTGTCTATGAGCTTTGAAAAATGTTATGTTTTATGATAAAGTATAATGTTTTCAGTAGGTTTATGTCAAAAACAAAAATCGTCACAAAATCAAATCCGCCGTTTTTCTACGACTGCGATGAATTGTACGAAAACTCGTTTTTAACTACACAGCCTTCGCTATAAACTAACAATCGTCATTTATTTATTAATAGTTTATTACTTTAGTTTAAATTCTCGGGACACTATACACATATTATGTATTTGGTGTACAATACAGACTACTTACTTACATTATATGTAGTTATAATTACGGTGTTAACAATCCAAAAGCTCTTTTCAATGGGGTCTTTATAATAATAATACAGTTACCCTCGACACTTCATGTAAAGGGACTTTTAGGGACTCTGTAGTCTTATTAAAAAAACTTGGAAAATTGTGTGATTTTTGGTATAATAGAAAAAAACAGAATTTGCATTATTATCCCTTGAAAACTGCATGTGGTGTCAAACATCTAATTACTTTTCAAAATAATCAATATTACACTTTAAGCAAAATTGATAGTAATTAATTATTTTTATTTTAATGCTTATTTTCACATATTTTTTGAACTCTAAAACAATAAATTATAGTTAACTTTTATTAAAGACATTCTAATATTAGTTAAACAGACGTTTACGACACGACAGACAAAAAAAAACCAAACTCGATTGGATTACAATTTTTTTTTGTCTCGTGCGGGAATCAAACCCACGGCACTCGATGCGGTTTAGTAGTTTAATCATTGCGCCATCAGGGCAGTAAAACATACGTATTATAGGTACGCGTAAAAGGAACATGAGTACATACAAACGGATCCGAAATCCAATTAAACTTGCTGTCGACAGGAAATACGAGATGGCGTCGACATAGGTCACTTCCGCTCTGAAAATAGCATGACTAATAGTTTTATCTCACACTTATAACAACTAAATATACGGAAACTCAGTAACTTTTTAAAAGGTTGGCAATACGTTAATTAGAGAGCCCCAGGACCACGTCATCCGCTGCCCTTAGCTGGACGTCAGGAATAAAGAACTCTCCTGCCTGAGGATAAGTACTTATTTATGTCTATGAACTAGTACCATAGTAGTATGCAAAGCAAGAAACAATATAATGTTATTTAGACGTCGGTTTGCCTACGTTTTGTACATATGTAGTATATTTTATTATGTAGGATTGTAAAATATCCGAACGCATTGGTTATGTTTCTTAGTGCGTGTATCCGAGTGTTGTGTGACAGAGAAGGATGAAAGAAAAGAGTCAAAGGGGAGAGGAGGAGAGATGAGCAATCTCTCATTCTTTTTAAAAAGGACGCGGAACGAATGAGTGTGCGACGATAGATGTGGTGGTGGAATATTTTGCTACAAACGATTTAAAGAAATAAACAGTTTTACGAGTCACAAATCTCAACTATATCATTTTACAACGCTACATATATGTACTACTAAGGCAGCAATCGAGATATAAATTAAGTACAGTAGGTGTGCGAGTTGAAGGCAGGACTCGGGAATGCGCTCGTCTAAAGGACAGCGCAGTACACTGCGTGCGGGATGAGGTTTACGGACAGGCGAGGTAAGGCGGCCGGCAAGGGGAGATGCTCCCGCCCTTCACCTCACACCCCGACTGCATTCAACTCGCGCGCCTACTGTAATTCGGATATAGAGATATTGCTCACAAGTTACCAACTCACCTTGGCGTTTGGGTTGGCAACATCGAATTGCGAGTATTCTTATTGTTCTGCTTCTATCAGGTAAAGTTTTGACAGTGATTTACTGAAATTATTATGAAGTAAATTGCAAGGCAAACGTTTAAAACATGTTAAATTTTAAGGGAATTTTTATTTGGTTTTCAATTTTTCATCCTAGCGTCTTTTAGCAGACAAATCAAATAAAAAAATCGAAGCATTTTTAATCAAAACAGTTTTCACAAGAAAACCGTTTCGCATCACTACTCCCGCTATTAAAATCTAACCCCATCTGCGTTCGACAGTTACACGGGTTTTTTCGATAACCCTGCAATATCCTGGAGCATCCAATCAATACGACAGCCGCTCCAAGGTGATTGCTGTTTTCAATGCCGGGTTATACGAGTACGGATACGACATTTTTCTGTGGTTATATATGCAATTGCTGTCTGACTACAGTGTCTGCCATCCATACGTATGTTTTGCTTAAACGAAATGCATGTGTGATTGAAAGAAATAAATATTGGCGTTCGCGATGAAATACAAATACCTCGACGATTTTAAATTTGAATAAACATCGAAGCTAAATAGTTACCTCTCAGTAAACCGGGCTTACTGAAAGATTTTCTTTCAACTGATTGAGTTTAAAACTCTTGTCATGTTATTGCAAGATATATCATTAAATACTCTGTTTTGAATTACACGATCTAATCTTACATGTGTTATACAAAATAGCGCAACCGTGTGGTGAGCAAACTATAAAATGTTTATCACTTCACTATAAACAGAACAGAAATAAATTACACAGAAACTTGACTTTCTGTTATGTCCACATAAAAGTGAGTGTAGACCTACTTTAATACTTGAATCCTTTACATTGAAAGCTATCTTATCCTTAGATGCAAACGTGTAAATATTACTGATGGATTGAAACATAAATGAATAACAATCTCTTGTTGCGATCTTCTGTAAAAGGTAGAATGTATGGCAATTGAGATTAGATGTTTTCTACCAACTATTTTTCCAACGAACCATTATTCCGAAATGATATTACTGTATTATTTTGACATAACTAGCTTTAAACAATTTCAGCTTTCTAAAAATAAGCATAATTTTTCTGCACCAAAGTGCTCTTACATTTACAACTAGTTTTAATAACTGCCACCCACTACTAAATAATAGGGTTTATAATAACGCTGACCTGAAAAGCTGTAACTTCTAAAATCAATACTCGCAATTCAGCTTATCATTGTTTTGACGCAAAATTTGCACAGATAATACACACTGCTAACATCAGTAATAACCAGCTGTCATTTTGAACGAGTTTTCCATACCAAACTGTATTCGTTATAATCCTCAACAACGTACGTATTCAATTAAACTGTTCACTCGCATGTGTACAGAGTAAATAAGAGGGAATATTACATTTTATTACACAGCTTTAATGTCTGGTTGTTTATTTCAATAAAACTGTCTACGTGATTCGGCGACTATATCGTGGATGTGATACGTCTGAATTTAGTTTGATCATGTTTTTGCGTTAGCAAATGTAGCAAAGTTATAAGTTTTAATTATGTTCTTGTTGCTCTTAATACACGTCACATTTTATGTTTCTTTTAATTTTCAGGGCATTATTTAATACGATGGGCGGCTGGTTCTTCAACCCTTAATGAAATACTACATTTGTGGGAATTCTGTAAATGATGAAAATAATAATTCTTTAAAAAAAACCGACTTCAAAAGAAAACTATTCCATAAAAGACTTAAATGATTTTCTCATGGATGCCATTGTCAGAACTAGACCAAATTGAAATGGGACTACATGGGAAGCACCAGCTTTCAAATGAAAAAGAATCATCAAAATCGGTACACCCAGTCGAAAGTTCTGAGGTAACAAACATAAAAAAAAAACAAAAAAAAAAAGTTGAATTGAGAACCTCCTCCTTTTTTGAAGTCGATTAAACTATGTACTCGTTTATAACAAACAAGAATAAACCTATTCGCTAATTTCAAGTGATGTATTTACCAACGAACAACATTTTATTTTATTTGAAAGATTGACTGCACCCTAAATGCACACAGAACCATTATTCAAAAAACCTCATAATTGAATTATCCACTTTTCTATATTAACATATAGCTCAGTATGCGACCATATTTTCGATGACAAAACTGCATCAGACTTTTCCGGCACTAGTGGGAGCGTGTCCCCGTCAGCATATCGGGTCGTACGATCACCGGAGTACGAGCCAAGCATTCGTTCGGAAATTGCATCGTGACGTTTTGCTCCATTTTACCCCCACCTCCCCCCCCACCCCCACTCATTCCGAAACGTGCGCTAATTGCTTGCAATCTATTGCTTTTTAATGTGTTTGCACGAATCGGAAGGTTTATTCCGATTATTTTTGAACAAGAGTTGACAATAATTTGAATTGCAAAATCTTTACGTGCCCAATTCATAGGATTCGTAGTTGGTTTTACGTTAAAAGAGATTTATTACATATTTTTATTTCGGATTAACTTCGGATTGTGGTGTTATATAAAGTATTAATAAATATGTCGTCACCATCACGGTTATAGATGAGGGTACTGCAGATTTATGCTCTAATTGTAGCCGTCTCTCGGTTTACAGCACTTATATGAAGGTTTGGGGGGTTGCTAGTGTTTATAGGCACTGCATGGTAATAGCGGGCCGTGTGCTTGTTTGCCGTCTTAATCATAGGAAGACATTTTAAGTGTTGAACATGCGTCTTAGCTAAAAATTTCCCTAAAGAAACGACTGACATTTTTTATACATTACTAACAGCGCCCCGCGGTTTCACCCGTTTAAGTCCCGATCCCGTGGGAATATCGGGATAAAAAGTAGCCTAACACATAGGCCACTTTTTATTTTTTTCCAGGTCTCCAGCTATCTGCATACCAAGTTGCATCGCAATCGGTTCAGTGGTTTTTGCGTGAAAGAGTAACAAACATCCATCCATCCATCCATCCAAACTTTCACATTTATAATATTAGTGGGATATTAGTGGGATTAAATACTTATTTATCTATTTTATTATAAAAAAAGACTACTATGATTAACATATATTAGTTGTTTCTTGTTGACTCCTCTAACGGAGCATACATGATGTAGGAACTGTAGTGCTTGTATACTTTATATTGCCGTGGGGCAAACACACTTTTTTTTGGATAGTCCAGTTATAAATTCACAAACTAAAAAGCCCCTGAATATCCATTTACATCGTAAACTTATCCATGTAACTGTTTAGATGCTACTAAACTTGCAACAAAGCCCTTTTACGCTCATAAACTATTAAAATTCTTAGTAAAATCAATTTAACCGTCGCGTCGTGTGCATAGAAAAGTTTATGTTAAACTTTGAGAGGCGTGCTTGTAATCGATGCTAGTGCGATGTTACCGAGACTGGACATGAAAGGCCGACACGTTCCGTGTGTTAGGCAGCCATTTTCCTGTTTCTTAAAGTGAAGAAAGACGAAGTGAAATAGAATAATGTAAACAGCGAATCAATACCGTGTATGCCGTTCTGTTGAACAGTTTTCTGTAGTTTATTTGTGTTAGTTTCAATTAAGTTATTTAAATACTTGATATTTCTACCCGACTATGGCAAAACCGAAGGTATATTTCTATTTACGTGTGTTCCACCGCAGCGCCTAAACTACTGAACCGATTTTAATGAATGAGGCATCAGTAGATTCGTAATTATGTCGGGTGACAGGCTATATAAATTTTCTCCAAACTTAATATGGTGGACTTTACAAGTAAATTACAGACCTCGAAAAGCATGAGCTCAGCATCGTAGTTTTAAATGTCTGGGAAAAGACAGCCGATAGGTACTCGAGTCGGGGATAGCGTCTGACAGTGGCATATCTTGGAAATGTCTTGTTATATTGAAATGCCCGTTTATAACTAAGACGTATTTGATGTCTGATTATACGGCATAATAGCATGGTTTTTAACCTAATTCAAAAGATACCACACGGATAACTAATCTTCTAATTTTTCGCCAACTTGACACTGTACACACACTTTACGCGAGAGAGCCATGCGCCCATGCTTCGGCACGTATGAGCCGGCTCGACTCCGCTCGATACTACGGCCTCACAGAATACCGGCAGTAAAGCAATGCTTACATTGCATTTCGCCGCATGAGTGAGGTTACCGGAGGCCCTAACCTTTCCCTCTCCCCTATTCCCGTCCTTCCCTTCTCCCCTCTTCCCACTCTTGCCCCCCTCCCCCTCTTCACCTTAAAGGGCGGCAACACACTTGTGACTCTCGAGTTACAGGTGCCCGTGGGCGGCGGTAGTCATTTACCATCAGGTGACCCGTCTACTCGTTTGCCCCCCATTCCATAAAAAAACACTCATGTTTCACTATATTTCAAAAGGGGTTCTTTTGGAACCTCTCTGGAATTGCGTTATTTGGCAGTTAGGGGCCTCTCTAATAAACAAAAATGATATACATCGAATCGCTGATATCGCAAGAAACAAAGACGACCCTCCTTGCTCGCGATGCAGACTTCATTCACTATATTTCTGGATGCATATTACAAACAATAAATTGAAACATAAACTTTAACTTCACTTTTTACTTCTTGTGCAACAGGAAAGCGACAAGTAAAACGACAAAACAACAGGCTAAAACGCAATAGAATCACGGAGCTCGAAAATTGGTTTTACAACGCGGCTTTTGCTCGGAAACTGCGCTTTATAAAACTAGGATTACTTTTATTTTACTGCGCACTTTGTTTTTATTGAATACACTGTTAAGCTACTGTGATGATTCTATGGTAAAAGGAGAAGCGAAAGAAAGGTTCTACCTTGCTTTTTAACAATAAATAGCATATTGTAATAAAACAAGCTACTCTTGTCTGACATCAAATCACAGTATGTTAACAGGTTGCATGTGCCTGTCTTTGGCGTCGTTATTTCCAAATGGATAGACCGATTTATTTGTTGATAGTTATTCATATATGTATCGCAAGAAACAAGATGATTCTTAGCTTATTTTATGGAACTATTCAGGTACCTGGATATTAAGAGCGTTTGTAACTTTTAAAGCAGTATAATTTTTTATGTTTAATTTACAGAAAATAATTATACTTTGTTTGCTTATGGTCAAAACATGTATACATTAACATACATATGATATAAATAATTCTAGTCATACATGTTATTATTTTCAATTAAATAATTACTTTAAGATATTTTGGTAGGCATTTACAAAGTTCTATGTCGTACTAATTTGGGGAAAATACCACGCTGAGTTTTTTTAACGTTTCCTACTAATAAAGCAAATAATATATTTTCTTACAAATCATTCAAAATACGTATATTGGTCCTTGTGTTTGCATGGGATATAGGAAAACACAATGTCATATTTTAAGTTTAAGTATCTAAAATAAAATTTTATGTAAATGACTCTCTGAAGCTCACTGTCGAACCCTGCCTAAATCGATAACTATCAACTAGTCAGCGAAAATTCTTTATCCACAGCCTGTAATGTGTCAGCTGTTTGGTTCAAGAAATAAACAGTTATTGTTTAGTAAACTTCACAAGCAAGGGCTTATTTAAAGCCTTACAATAAAGATCACCTAAAGAGGCTTTTGCAGATATTAAGGTATTAAGTACAGCATCCAAATAGCGTGTCATTGGGAAACGCAATGGCTCTTTGTAACGAGCGAACATTGCGGTGAATGGGGGCGATTATGTGTCTTCCTTTTGACTTTCTGTTGTACTGATACGGCTCCGAGTATTCATACCCTATTCATACGCTGTCCATAACTTATTATACATGTAACGATACGACTCTTATATAGAGAATATTCAATCATATCTCTAGACCGTGGAGTCATGACCTCGCGTTTAGATGACCCACTCTTTTTAGATAGCAACGGCAAGAACACTCGTAACATTGCGTGGTAGTAAAAAACTCGGAATTGTTCAATTTCTTTAAAATAAAAATAAACAAAATATGATAAGATTTATTATATGGTTCAACTCTTTGTAAAATAATGTTGTTACTGTTTAAAACTATAAAAAGAAATTTATTAAAATTGGTACACTCCGCGGGACTAGAATTACTTTCTTGGAAACGCTTAGTATGAAATAATTATAACTAAAATTATTCGTCGCAATTGCTCGTTCTCAGTTCTCGGGGTCATAGACAGAATGTCTTCTAAACATCCTTCAAACGACAAACAATTACGTATAAGAGCAGTAACGATGGTCATGTTTCAATTTGTATTTATGTGACGCTGAAGACAAATGGTTTGTAACGACTGCCAACTTAAGGCCAACCAAGGTTCCCTATGGATGGTAGTATAGAGCCTTTTCATCATTTTAGTGGCCATATTTTTGGTCACACTTTAGTCGCCAGCAATTCATGGGAATTGGGACTGGTTTTGCAGAGCGTAAGTCGTGCCAATGGTGTTGCAAGTTTCCCAGACATTGATCATTGCTTCCATCAGGCGGCTCGTGTTTGTTTTGAACTTATAAAAAAAATACTTAAATCGTTTTATTATTACGTCGTTTTTGTACCTATTAGTTCTTAAAATATTTTGCTGCGAACAAAAAGTAACGGTGGGTGTGCTCAAGAGTGCAAACTATCCCTTGAGGGCAATCACCTATAACCGTCCAGATTTCAAACACAGGTAATTAAACTCCAACTTGATTTTCATAGAAAAAATGCACAGCCCTCCAAAAGTACTTTAGGATCGTTTAACTAGACATTAAAATGCATAACTTACAAATGAACGAGTCATACTACGTCTAGACAGTATTGATCAACGATCAACCCTCGTGCAGTTGGAGACACCAGAATGAATCACTACCTAAACAGGTTATGCGTAATTACGCTGACTCACATAATTGCTGACGCCGACATTTTTGTTAATGGTCTTCATGACCCCCTGTTTTGTATTTGATGGTTTTTGGGGTAATTGGATTTTTGGGTTGCAGTTAAAATGAGTGTTTTTATCATGTTTATAATTTAATAGAAAATGTATACCATGCATTAATGTAATTATTATTATATTGGTAGTCGAGTATTAAAACAATAAACAGATGACAGAGTTTGAATGGTTCGTGATTAAATCATTCGAAATACTTTGTTTAATATTTTCATTATTTTCTTAAGCTTCTATTAAGCTAGTACACTATGAAACAATAAGATTCTGTGAAAGTATTGCTTGCCCCATTTTATTTATAGCAACGTAGCGTATGCTAAAAAGAGACAACTATATTATATAAATGCCGTTTCTGTGCGCTACCTAAAATACTTGACTTTTTCAATGCTACTCTTCAATACTCTTCAATGATGATCAATCATTTTCGAGTAAAGTTTTGTAGTTGAAAAAAAAAATCTGGTACATAATTTGTTCAGATAAAAAAATATTTCTGGATTGTTTCTCGTTTTGGATTGAATATACGAGTATATATAAAAAAATTGTTTAAGACCGAAATTTGCATTTTGGTGGATCTATATCTTACAGTCGCTAGTGGTCTACACTACTTACTTATTAGCAGTAAGCTAACAGCAAGCTAGATTAGTGTAATTTTTAACCACGGTCTTCTGTAACGTGAAGGTACCAAAGCTACGTAGGTCCATTTCATTACAAATTTGCTATGCAATACGCCCCTTAAAAGCTTTTCCATTGATGATGATTAAAGACAGTTTTGTAAAATCAGTAGTAAATCATATGTTTAATAAGCAACTGGATAGTGTTTTCTAATAGAAACATCTATTTATCTTTATTTTAACGCGTTTTTATAACCTTGTAACCAACTAAGAATGGAAACTAATCTAAGAAGTAAACGTCAACATACTTCTAATTGTCGTACCAAAAAACAAACTTTGTCTATATACGTAGTTCGGATAACAATAATATATTTTTGTTCCTTGGAGTTGATCTGATGATGGCGCCAGGAGGTGGTTAGTGGAACTCCTCAGCGCCTGCTGGTAAACCCCTCACGTTTGGGCTCATATGATTCGTTTTGACGAGTCCAACAGCTTGGGCTTGGTAACAATAGTCTAACGATTAAGCTGGGAGGCGAATAGTGAAACTCTTTTTACTTATTAATTTAGTTTGCTATTAAAATATCGAGCAGAAACCACAGGAGATAAGTATACGAATTTCCTTCTACCATCTTATAAGTACAAATTTTACCGTAAAGGACTTTTAACCGTAGTAGAGACACACTCACTGGTACTTAACGCCAATGGGCTCCGTCGTGTTCACACATTACGTCGGGTATAATGGAATCTAAGCCTTTGCACTGGCGTTAATAAGATGAAAGTGCTCATCATTCCGCCGTCGCTTCATTTACTCGCTGGAACATCGTCCGCTCTCATGAGTTATTTTCTGAAGAGATTTAATGTAAGTTAGCGTGGGTTGATTGGTTTTATAAAGCCAAGTATGCCTTTTTTTTGGAATTCGAATGCGTAAATGATAACTATTTACTTATGAAAGTTGATTTCGGTGTGTACTTTTGGAAACAACAAGCGTTTTATTGAAATGCCGAAGGAGGGTAATATTTTAAGTAGAGTTGAAAGAGTATGGCAAGGAGATTGGCAGCAAACCAGTGAAAAACCGGTGTACTCGTTGTATAAACAAGTAACTAATACGAGGGCTACACTGAAAATTTCGGGAATCAAGGAAGTGACACAACATTACTATTTAAAAATGTATTTATAGCTTTGCGAAGTATTCTCCGCGAAATTTGACACATTTTTCCATACGATGGAACCAATCATTGAAGCAACCATTCCATTCGGAAGTTGGGGTCTCCAAAATGGCCGTTTTGTAGGCGTCCACAGCTTCTTCAGGTGATGAAAATCTCTGACCACGCAATTTATTCTTTATTTTAGGGAAAGTATAGAAATCATTAGGGCTTAGGTCGGGACTGTACGGCGGATGGTCTAATAATTCTATGTTTTCTTGCTCTAAAAACTCTTTTGTTCTGTGCGCGGTGTGAGAACTCGCATTGTCGTGATGGAGGATGATGCGGCGGTTGCAGTTCTCTTTATGGAGTTCGGAAACGACCTGTGGCAAACAAATGCTAGCATACCATTCTGCATTAACCGTTCTTTGTCCCTCAAGAGGAATAGTTGCAACATGGCCGGTTTTGGAGACAAACGTGGCCACCATTTTTTTTTTGCAACACTCCGTGAACGAACAATTTTAGTTGGCTTTAACTCATTTTCGAACACCCAAACTCGTGACTGGTTTTTCGTTTCGTCGTTCGTACGCGTATATCCAGGATTCGTCACCTGATACAATGTTGTATACAGCATTTGAGGATCCTGCGTGGAATCGTTCGAGAGTTCTGACGCACCAAGTAACGCGAGCCGCTTTTTGCTCTTCACAGAGCAAATGCGGTATCCATCGGGGAAACAACTTTTTTACACCTAATTGTTCGTGCAAGATTATTTGTATTTGACTCATGAGAATGTCTAAATTTGCCTGAATTTCGCGGTATGTCACATGTCGATCTTCCTCAATCAGCTTACGCACAGCATCAACGTTTTCTTGGGTGACTGCAGTTTTTGGACGACCTTGACGGGGATCATCACTGAGCTTGACACGTCCACGTTGAAAATTCAGCAAACCAGCGATAAATTGTGGTTTTGGATGGGGCTTCATCACCAAATGCAGAAAGCATCCGGTCAACACACTGTTTTTGTGTTAAACCGCTTCGAAAGTCATAATAAATCATCGCCCTTGAATTTTCTCGAGTCAATTCCATTTTCTCAACGACTAAACAAGTTTGAGAAGACCTTGTGAGAAGACCGAGAATCTTTTTTTAAATAAATAAATGGTATTCGATTTTTAAAACCAAGGAGTTTTCAATGAAAAAGATTTTAATATGATAGGAATAGTGGAAATATTCCATTCCCGATACTTTTAGTGCAGCCTATATAAAAACAAAACACGACAGCCCCGCCAACTTTTTCTTTTTACTCTTGAAAATGGGGCCATACAGCTACCATGTATTTTTTTTTTTGAAGTGAAAACTTCTTTAGCGGCGTTGTGCACTTTTTGGGATGGGTAAAAAATGTTAAACTCGCGTCAAGACATGTGACCTGATCGAAAATTCGTAAGACGGAGCCGAGTTTCTTATATTTAAAAAAATATAACATTCGAAATTCAAACATTTATAAGCGGCCAGGAGCGCAGAACTTCCAGTGTACCCTATGTATACATTTAGATATGTTATTACCTACTTTTTATTTTTAACTTAATTATATATATATATATACAGATGTGTGTTGTGTGTGTATGTATATGCAAATATATTGTGAAGTTATGTTTTCACTTCTGACGTGCAGTCCTACGACTGCCTGTTTTTTTTAGTCAGTGACACTTGGGATGATGTAAGGATTCTAAAAATACCCCATGCATCCAAATCTGTTCAGGCATTTACAAGTTGTGGTGGAATAAAGAAACTCACATATCATACACGTAATATATATACATATGTACAGTCGACAAAGAAAATGGTCTACCAGTTTTGACAAATGTTTCTGTGTAGTCACAATAGTGATAAGGTTGAACCTATCTCTAACAATGAACTGCCAGAATATTATTGCACGGGAAAATCAACCTTGTTTTTTTTATGATGTCAAATGATCTTCAACCGTAGGGTGGTAGATGATTAAATATATTTAGCCAATGGTACATGAACCCTGAAAACATGACACTCTTCTATTTGGCAGTCGTGTAATGTAAAAAGGAGAACCTGGTGACAGTTTACCATTTAGCGAGCACGACTGGCCTGTTGGTCTAGTGGTCGGTGACCATGACTGCTGAGCCAGAGGTCGTGGGTTCGATTCCCACCCAGGACAAACAATTGTGAAGAGCATGATCATTTGTTCTGTGTCTGGGGGTAATTTATCTATAATATGTATGTAGTTAGAAATATATAAGTTTGTTTATCAGAAGTCTGATTACCATAGTACAGGTTCTGCCTAGTTTGGGATCAGACGGCCGTGTGTGAGATGTGTGAAGTTATTATTATTATTTGCAAACCAGCTTATTACATCTTACAAAAATATTTTTTCTCATAAAATACTAGTAATTGAATCAAGTCCTTTTGTTCAATACAGAAAATATAGTGGAAGGTGAAACATCCTTGTCGTTGCAATATTTGGGAGTGACACATTGACAACACTCGGTGTATATGTATTTGTGTTTATTTTGGGAATATAACGCGTGATGAAATCCAATGGTTCACCTACGTACATACATACTATATAAGCGATATTGAAATGTGAATTTCCCTTGTTTGTTCGAATTATGTTATTGTATTCGCAAATTAAACCATTTAAAAGCCATTGCGGATGGCATACATTTTGTTTGTGCGGTTCTTTTTTTAAGTAAATAATTTTTATACCGCTAGTATTAATTGTTTTTAAACTTTGGTGGGTTGCCCACATAATACATGTACAGTCATAATTATACAGTTCACTTTTACCCAAGAGCAGTGTAATTTGATCAAAACATTGGCTAATCAAAAAGGTGTCCTGTAAATTAATCGCAATTAAGACCCGATTTAAGGATGATACATATTGGACTGTGTCTGTGCCGCAGTCGCAGCACGTTATGACATAAATTACTTCATTTTAAAATGTTTGTAGCATTTAAAATCTATGTCCCATACGTGCAACGGCTCGCACTTATTTAGTTACTAGCCGTAGCTAGTCAGTCTATTACCCCGTTCACCTAAGTTTATGGTCACAGATCGTGACGTGACGTTATATAGCCTATAATCTTCCTGAGTGAATACTCTATCTAGTACAAAAATAGTTATTTTAATCTGTCTGATAGTTCTAGCACAGATAAGATAATATTCACTAGATATTAGCGCGTTTAAAGAAGCAAACAATCAAACAGAAAAACTCTTCATACTCCTTGTAGTTGGGTCTGCTTCTAGTTTCTTTCCAGAAACCAGTTTATTTTAGACTGACATAACTATTTATCAGTCGTACAAAATTTTTCCATAATATAACCACATCATTCTATAACATTCGTGTATATTGTTTTATAGTTAGTTTCATAGGTAAAATGAAGTTGTTATTTTTACTTTGCGTGTGTTTTTTGTAAGTGAACAAATAATTTCATATTACTTGCGTAAGCAATACATGAAGCATTTTAGAAAGCGCTTATGATTGTTATTGTGACTTTTCGTCTCTGATTTATATCTGATGCTTAGGAGACGTGATACGTGAACGGCAACGTGTTAGTAACGTGATGTGACTATTCTGCATTTTCAAGTTTGTCTATCAGAATAGGACTTGCACTTATATATAAGGATGGTTATGAGATAATTTTCTTATAAAAGAAACTACTCGAGATTCCATACATTTCTATTTATAAGACGTAATGAATAAAATAATGTAATAGGATATTACGCATACGATTTCCATAATACCGTATAAAAGTGGAGAAGTATTCAATAAAGAGGCCAAAATGTGAACAATGGTGACAGTCTGAGAATAATTTCTTTTAATACATCAAAGATGTTATGTTTTTGTAAATTTGAAGTCGCAAATAAGCATACAGCTTGCCCGTCGCCAAGCGGTCATTTAGACTTATGGATGATTGTTCAATTCTTACGATTTTCTAGAATACGTGGAAAATTGGATGCTAATATATAAAACATATTCTCGGACGCAACGTAAAGAGAACAATAAACTTTCCCATACCACTTCTATACAAATAATGCGACGTAGGACCTACCTATTTCTTCAACTTAAATAAGGAACACTGCACTTGAAATAATATTTTCGTTCAACGCGAGCTCTACTTTCTAGATTATCCAACCTCTTTTCAAACGTCATAGCAAAAAAAACTTTTTTGTTGAAAAAATCTTAAAAAAGTACGACTCACATTACTCTCATTACTCTAACATAAAGCTTGTACCGCAATACGTCATGCATAGTGCAGGGTTTATTATCCGAATATCCGAGTGTATACGTGAGTGCAATGCAGTGCAAAACATCAGCTGTACTTTATCCGAATAATAATCCTTTTATATGGGTCACTAGCGCGACCTGTGCGACGTAAAAGCATTTTTTAATACAGCTAAAGTAAGTGGAATGAAGTTGTAAAGTGTATGTTACGTATAATGAAATCCTAATTTATATATTTTCATATGTGCTAATAAAGAGTGGGTACTGATACAATTTTTAAGAAGTAATGCCTGAACTAATAAAGAAGTTAGAGCAAATTAAATCTAGAAAGTATAATATTTAACTAAAGGACTTATCAAGATGCC
Organism: Euplagia quadripunctaria; assembly: GCA_963859945.1. NCBI lineage: Eukaryota > Metazoa > Arthropoda > Insecta > Lepidoptera > Erebidae > Euplagia > Euplagia quadripunctaria. Next base: position 16,394,039 of record OY982573.1, on the reverse strand, counting down.
CTTTGCTTCCATCTACATCAAGATTTAATTAAATTTATTTGGTTTAAAAATAACTAACTTCAAATAACCTAAATAAGTCACTTAAAATTATGAGAAACTACAGTAATTACTTTGTATTTCTTAGAAGTATTTTTGTTTTTTAAATTAATGTACAACTGCTCTTCAAGTAGGTATATGATTGTACAATAGAAATAATAATTAGGACTAATGCAGTGCAGTGACAGAGAAATGAATACGAAATATACACAAAATATAAAGTTTGTTGAATTGAGTTTCTCTCCGTTTTGAAGTTGATTAATTGACGAAACGTAATATATATATTACAGAAAAATACGGGCGGGTTTCGACGCAGTGCGTGGAAACTATCAATTGGTGCGTGAGACGCATACAATTCGCGGATCATCGCCTATTATATCCGAGTATCCGATTGTATATAGGTCACCACACTTCAGGTCAGCAGTGGCTGCAATGCGGCTTAGCCATATTGGCACGCAAAACCTACAACTTAGCCGCGACCAACTCATTTTGGTAATAGCTTCCTACTTATTAGATTAGATTGTGATGGAGAAGGGTACAGACATTTATTTAGTTAATTTCAAGACTGAAACCGAGGTCATTAGCTTTATAGTTGACTTCGTAATGGTTTTGTAGTTCCTCTTGGCATCAAACGTTACAAGTAGTGATACAGATTTAGTCATACTCGTAACATAGATCAAATAAAATATTTAATTTATTATAACTAGCTGTTGTCCGTGACTTCGTTCGCGTGGAAATTTTGGTAAAATCTAACCTACGTGACCCGTACATTTTCCCAGGATAAAAAGTAACTTGATTCTGAGAACTTCTCGTCTGAGTGCCAAAATAAATCTTTTTTCTTTCTTTCTTTCTTTTTTCTAACTTATGGGCTATTCCAGACTATAATCTATCTCTGTGCAAAAATTCATTCAGATCCGTTCAGCGGTTCTTCGTGAAAAAGTAACAAACATCGATCCATCCATCCATCCATCTATCTGTCCTCAAAACTTTCGCCTTTATGATATTAGTAAGATGATGATAACATTTTAAGTGATGGCTATAGAAGTGTCAATTTTCTAAAATTAAGATTATAAGATTTTTATTTTTTTAATCTTACATTTAAAAAATAAAACTAGAAAGAGTCTTAAAGTATTTTTATAAGATCCATTTTTTTCTTTTATTTCTAACCATTTGAAGAAGGTCATTATTTTCAAACTACCTTTTTAAAAAAATAAATCCAATCACATTTACTTACTTTAAAATAGAATAAAATAAACTGTGAAAATATGAATCTTTACTAATAATATATAAACTAATAAAACTTGTCTGCTCCGACACAATCATCTGAATTTTATTCGTTTGGATTTAAAGAAAAAGAACGTGAAAAGACGTCACAAAGGCATCAACATCAACCAAGATTTTCACTCTTCTCATATTAAATATTTAGCGATCATAAAACTGTACGATTATGACGGCATTGGCAGTAAATAATGCAGTATGAGGTCACATGAAGTAGATTTGAGCTTTACGTGAGGGGAACACTGAGTAGGAACAACATGAAAATGTATTTGGATTCAGACTAGACTACGGATTTAACTAGATTGTAGTTACAGAGGTGTAGTCATGTTTGTGTAAAATATGGTTTTAATTGTCTACCTATACGGCAAACAACATTTTCGGATAAATGTGAACATTGTATTGTTACATTCTATAAGAGTATTGTCACCATATATTATGGTTGCAGATGGTGATTTGTCGTATTGCCGTCATTTTCATTTAATTTTAATAATAAAATGTACTAAGTTTATTATCAAACTTACGTGGTAGATGACTTTACGCAGGCATAACGTATCAAAAATCAATTTGCCAAATGTAGAAAATTTTTAAACCAGTTTGTTTAACTTATTAGGGTTTAGTAAAACCGCTCTCGAGTTCCTGTGTTATGACATACTTCGGTTGTTTAACTTATATAATTTTGGAAATGAGTTGAAGAGCGCCACGCTTTCATCTCCACACCAATTCTCTCGCAATAAAGTTTGTTGAAATATAGTTTAGCGATGAAAATTTGCAGAGATGTATGCAATACCGAACAATTAGTTGAATTACAATATCTTATCTTTTTGAATTAGCTACATAATATGTCATGCTCGCCTAGAAATCCTGCCGATGTGACGATGGCATGTGTCGGGTCGTTCTCCCTTCAATATGGTTGATTGTACGATTGCTGAAGCGTGCGTCATGCTCGTGAACGGATGCCGTTGGTCGGGGCTGGTCATCTCCGGACTGTTATTACTTGAATATAGTAGTAATTTTCACGACTGTTTATATTGTAGAACTATATGTTGCACTGTCCTCACATTTCATTTGCGTTTATAAGTAAAGTAATCAGAAAATTTAAAAAAACATGTTGAAAAAGAGTGTCCTTAGAGTTTTTTGCCTGTTCTTCTCCATAGAATCTACTTATTGCAACAGGCTACTAGCTTCACGATTGACTTATCCTGACTGATTCGTAGATACTCCTGACAATGTCAAAACTCAAAACTGTCTATAATTGGTTTAATATTATAGTTTTGATTTTGATAGTTCCAATACCATTTAATGCTAAACATCCAGTTTGGCATTAAATAGCAAAGATAGTTTTGATAGATTAGATTGTTAGATTAGATTACTAGATAAGATTACTACGGTCATCTTTTTCAAATTATTTAGTGATGCATAATATGAAGGTGAGCTCTAAAATACAGAATTAAAGCATTGTCATCCGAACGGCATAAATATACAAAGTCTCATTTCGATAAGAAAATTAGAAGTAGGTTAATATTGACTTCAAGATTTGGTTACATTGTTTGTTATTTACAACAAGTACAGTTAATAAAAGCGGAACGAAACTTAATATCTAATCTCTATAAGCCCTGTTAAAGTAATGAACATGAAAATTTAATGAAAGTTAACTGAGAAATCAATTGAAAATTTCGTTATTTGTATCATTACGAGAACAGGCCGTCCGCCAATGCTAGCAGGGCTCTGAACTAAAAACAAGTGAATCACAGTTAAAATGAATTATTGTCGTTCGCCGACGACTTTCACGGTGAATTAATTTAAAGTGCCATCCTAACAGTTTACTGACGGCAATTAACCGTTACATTTTGAAGTATAAATATTCACAATATACCGTCCAGTCTCATCGCTGGCACTCGCTGGAGAAATTGCCAATTTCCGGCCACTACGGCCGCGCCATTTTATCTAACTATGTATACATAAATAATGTGTTTTCATGCCAATTTACACGCAGTTTTCAGTTATGATTTATAAGCCACAGAAACTTTTGTAGTTTGTGTTTGTTTGTTTGAGTTTTGTTTTGATATGTGACTCTTGTGACCGGGTGCCCCTGGGGCAATATTCATAGTTGCCGACATGTTACTGAATTCAGGGTTGTTTTCAAGTTAGCTAAAAAGCATGCGCTTTATCCTAAGCTACTACTGCCGGTAAAGGGGCGGTACTGCCCTACATTTGTAAAGCTGTATTTTATGGCTGAGCACTAAGCCGTTTTGCGATAATTTCTTTTTATGATTTTTTTTGTGTTGTCGATTTGCAGAGATAGTATTTATTTGCGTCCGCATTGACCCTTTCTGGAAAAATAGGTATCTTTTCGCACATTTTTCAAAAAAACTATTAAGCATAACCTAAATGATACACGCACGCAGGTGGGGCGCACAGATTTAAATAAATGAATCCAATAAAATACATTTTTTTGTTAAGAACAAAATTTTTAGACAACAGTGCGAGAAATACATATTACTTATATAAAATTGATTTCAATTTATTAGATGTATTTAATAAAACTAGAGATCGTGTGGTGGTCGAATTTCGACCATGGTTTATTTCATTGGCCAATATTACTTGACCTGTCATTGTATAGACTTTTGTACCATGACAGGTCAAAATATATACTGGATACTCATAGCTGTATGTACCCGTTTTTGCATTTTTTTTTAACTTTGTAGCAAATATTGTTCAAAAATTTTAGCATTCATCACTTCTTCTCTGTATAAACTATAAGTGTGCGAAATTTCATACTCCTCCGTCCGCCCAATTTTCGTAAAAAGGGATCCAAAGTTTTCGCTTCACATATTCGTCTATCACAAATAAGAAACATAATCAAGGATTATATATATAAGCATTTCTCGTTTCATAAAAATAGCGCCATAATACTTGAATTTGATTTACTGCACTAGTTCACCAAACAATATTTATTACCCTGTTTAATAAACAGTAAATAATTTACAGAATAAAATATGGTAAACTCTATGGGTCTTTTGATATCCTTAGATCACGCTCGATCGATCACGATTACGGTTTCGATGTCATTAAAAATTGGGAGAAAATATTCAAATATTGTCATACACACTTGATATTATTGTATTTATATTGCAAGACTGTTATCTGATATGATCGTGTATAAGTTAAGTGTGCTTAGTAATTTTACTTTATTATCTAGATACACAATTTTTTTTATGATATGTCACACCCCTCGTTGTGTGTACTTTCTCCCAAACTTACGATCATTTCCCTGGGACTCGCCAGTGTGTTCCCTGGCACTTGACGGTTATTGCCGAGGCCGAATAATTTTCGATGGTCACTGCTTATACCGACCTCAATGTACAATATTTAAACATGTAGGTATTATTTAGACATTATTTAGAGACAGAGTTACATATAGATTAGATTAGTTCTTTACCTGGTTGTTAATGGTTAACACAATAACCTCATTTCTTTACATATTTTTCACTAGCAACCCGTCCCGGCTTCGCACGGGTACAAATTATTTATTTACACCTAAACCTTCCTCATGAATTACTCTGTCTATTAGTGAAAACCGCATGAAAATCCATTCAGTAGTTTTTCAGTTTATCGCGAACAGACAGACGCGGCAGGGGACTTTGTTTTATAATATGTAGTGATTTTCATGCATTCTTCGGTTGGCAGGTATGTCACATCTTTGGTTCTTGTGCATGCCCTTAGCATGTTTAATTGGAAATTATTTTATCTAGTTAAATAAAATTAAATACCTGTAGACTTTTAAACTTGGATAATCATATTTCTTAGAATTTAATTAAGTTTTCAAAGTTACCTTTCAGTTTTGAAAGTCAACCACAAAATGAATCGTAGTTGTAAGTTAAACAAAGTACCTATTAATCTCACGTAATCGTTGACTTTTGAACTATTAATAATAGTAACGGTCTTTATTTCATATTAAACTATTTATAGCAGTTTTTAGACATTAAGAGTTGAATGCCACAAAGGCGATTAGCGACGATTCCTCAAAATCTCGACATCTGCAGTATTACTCGATAGTTACCAAACCAACTGTCTTTGAATTTACTCAGATGCACTAATAATGAGGCAAATAAGCATAGGGTTATCTATAACTACATATTACAAAACAGTCCCCCGCCGCGTCTGTCTGTCTGTCTGTTCGCGATAAACTGAAAAACTTTTAAACGGATTTTCTTGCGGTTTTCACTAATAGACAGAGTGATTCCTGAGGAAGGTTTTGGTGTATAATTTGTACCAGTGCGAAGCCGGGGCGGGTTGCTAGTAAAATATAAAAACGCTTGTAAAAAGTAACTAGATTACAAGTGCAGGGAAGAGTTTTAGTTTCCTTTCCGATTCTTTATTAGAATCAATAAATACTGCTTACTGTGGGAATCCCACTAATATTATAAATGTGAAAGTTTGGATGGATTGATGTTTGTTACTCTTTCACGCAAAAACCACTGAATCGATTGCGATGAAACTTGGTATGTAAATAGCTGGAGACCTGGATTAACGCATAGGCTTTTTTTATCCTGATATTCCCATGGACTTACGCGGGTAAAACCGCGGGGCGCTGCTAGTATAATATAAGTTTGTGTCTTATAAGTAGATAACCTTTACTTTAGTTATACTAATAAAATAAATCCAACATATAAACCTACACAATATCGTCGGCTGTAGCAACAACCGTCGTTAAAACAAGTTAAGGCTTGGGCTTAAAGAAGTTTGAGATAAGTGTATAGTTAGGTATTTCATAGTAAGTAATAATAGTCATAGTAGTAGTAATAAGAATGGAAAATACGTACGGTACGATAAGGTTGCACGATTTTTTAAATTGAATCATTTTTTTAACTACCATTACAGTTAAAAATAGTAGCCCGTAGCCCATTGGACCGATTTGCGATCTGAATCGAATTCATGTGAAACGATCTTTCAAAGATGGTATCGTACAATCGTATCATTAATATCGTGTATCATTAGTAGATATTACTGTCGTACAAATGAAATCAAATTAAGTGTTCTATACACGGTGTACAGAACACTTAATTTGATTTAATTTTTTTATTACGACAAGTCACTAAAACTCAAATCAGCATCTGAAGTTTAGTTTAATATTGAGACCATAACAATAGCAATAGTTTTGCTAAAGGGTTATTTTATTTCTACAATTGGTCATTCGATTATTTCATCCTTCATCGTATTGGCGCAAATCGACTAAAAATCGAAGATCGAATTGCAAAGATCGTACTACTAAAAGATCAATTCAGGTCGGCCATCCTTACGGTGCGGTTAGAGGTAATAGGGAAACAAGAAAGCCGTCTAGCGCGTGTCGGTCATCGCACGGTGGAACGTTTTGTAGCCCACACGAATCGCACGGTGAAGATTTAAAGATAATAATAATTAAACCCTTCATTTAGCATTTATCGTTTACCTAACTACGTGAAGTCATTAAATAATCATGTCGGAGTAAAACTGATTAAAACTATACGGTGGCCCGTATCAGATTTATTACCGAGATAGGTTAAACGACGCGTCTGACTATCAACTCTCTTGAGTCAGTATGTCAAGAAGCAATAAGTCACAAACACCTTTTCCACCGACTCCGTTCATTTAGAGAATCCAATAATTGTAATAAAGGTGTGTTGGAGTTAATTTTTAGTCTCTAATTAATTACTTATTTTATTGAAAGTTTTTAACGCAAGAGCTTTTTTAATTAAACTGTTACGAATTACAAAAAAGATATCATTGCGAAGTTTAAAAGACTGACCGTGAGTTTGTTTCTCGATTTCTTTTCAGAAGCATTTGCTTGTTGAAAGCTTGATTGAAAGCAATGAATGAATTGAAGGCTTAACTACTTGAACACGGCCAGTTACGTCGACATTGGCAGATAGCGATCTTACCTATTTGCAACACGGTATTATTTGTTTTTACTTTTTTTTTGGAAACTAAAACATTGTTTTACTTTCCACAACCTATTGTTGCGGTGACATTGTGTTCATCTATAATTTTTAATTTTTAGTTATTAAAAAAAAGACGTTTTTAATCAATTTTATGAAATAAAGATATTTGACTTTGAGTCGGCGAAAAACTGAAGATAAATAACATCAAACAAAGTTTCTTCAAGAGGTCTTTTTATTTACTATATGCCTACAAGAATTTGCTTGTTAAAAGGTATAAAATAATGTAATATAATTGGTTGAGCACATTATGTGACCCAAATTAATTATTAATTAACTTTTGCATATTCATTCAATAAAATGGGGTTTTCTTTGATAATTAGAAGCATAAATAGATACTTCCAAATGGTTTCAATTAGTTAGCATTTGAGGCTGTTTGGATCTCGCGCCTTTACGATTGGTGACGGTTTCGTCAGCTCTGGCGACACCAGCGCGGCCCCTGATTGGCTGTCGCCAACGCGGCTAAAACAAAATGGACATCGCATTCTTTCTGATTTTGAAAAATGCTCTCGGCTCTCGTTCGGCAAATGTTCAACACGTAATTTTTTGGTGCTTTGATGAACAATTGTGTAATATAAGTGAAGCCGCAAGAACCCTTTAAACATCGCCCTGCAGGGACTTCGGACATTGTTCGATATCTGGTTGGTGTAATTGCTACACGGCTGACTGAGGACAGGTGTGCTGGAAGGCGTACCCGAGCTGATCTCCAGGTTAGTGGGACCAATAGTTTTCGGTGCTACGTTTGAAACCATTTGTTTACTCAGTTTCTACAGAGTGGGTTTAATGGGAATATAAATATATTCTAAAGAAAAACATAAGTAAGTTCCCGCGTGTTGTCGGCAATTTACACGCCGCTTCACCATAGTTATGGTCCTTCAGATCCTGGATTATGTACTAGCATATCATACATTCAATTAAATACAGTTTTTAAGCAATATTTTTAAATAAAATACTTGGATGTTCGCAGAATAACGAAACTAAAGTTTTCTCGAAGTGCCTACTTATTTTTACTTCAGTTAAAATATCCATCGAAAAATAATATTTTACATTTTTCTTTATATTTATCAGGAATTATCAATTTAAAATGTCTAAAGACAGCATAATGGAGGATGCAGAAGACGCAATTCATCCTAAGTTCGTCCTTCTGACGGCAAAAAAAGAACGAATTTTTTCTCGTATGAATGAGTTATATAAGCTTAGCATAAACATTTCTAATTTTGCATCGAGAAGCAACGAAAATTTCATGATTAAGTCCGAATTAATCGATCAAATGCGTAGTCAATTTGAAAATATTTTAGATGAGTTAAATGACCTCGAGTTATCTCAAGATTCATCATTTAAACCAGATTTTAGACCATTGGATGCATTTGATGATCTATATCTTACAGTAAAACGCACCCGAAATAATGTTATTCAGGCTTTGTTACCTGATAAATCATCACATAATTATTCGTATTCATGTAGTGTTTCTAGTAGAATTAAATTGCCCCCTATAGAACTGCCCAGCTTTGACGGCCACACCGAAAACTGGCCTAAGTTTTATGAAAGTTTTAAATCTAACATTCATAACAACACTCAGTTGACTGACTCGCAGCGCGTGCAGTACTTGGTGGGCAAACTGACACGCGACGCTCTCAAAGTCACGGCAGGTATTGTGCCTTCAGGCGATACGTATGAAATAATCTGGGATAGCTTGGTTAAAAGGTTTCAGGATAAACGTGCATTGGGCACGCATTATCTAAATAATATTTTAGAGTCTAAAGGTTGTACAAACACAGCTGACAGTCTTGATACATTTATAGGTATGTATGCCTCATCCGTCGCTGCATTAAAACAGTTAGGTATTGAAGACTTGTCCGATTTTATATTGTTTCATTGTGCATTTAGAAAAATTGATTTTCATACAACTCAAGCGTTCGAATTATCCGTTCGTAATAAAGAAATTCCGTCATACAGTGATTTAGTATCATTCGTACAAGACCGAGTTAAAATATTGCAGCGTTCAAATAATAATAACTCGACGCGCTCGACGCGGGTATCGAACAGTGGCGCGAGCGCGGCTGCATGTAAGCCGTCCGCTTGTCATTCAGCTCGTCCGCATACTTATAAGTCGTTTGTAGCGAGTAATGGTAATGTACCTTCTGCTTTGCCGGCGCGATCGTGCGATTTTTGTAAACAGACTGATCATTTAATTAATGCTTGTTCTCAGTTTAAAAACTTTAATACTCCGTACGCGAGATTTGAATTTATTAAATCAAAACACGGATGTGTGAATTGCTTAAGTGCGTCGCACACTGTTACGTCTTGTAAATCGACTCATGTTTGCAATGTGTGCAAGAAAAAACATCACACTTTCTTACATTTCGATAATAAAGATCATAAAGTTATTAGATCGAAGGGGGGGACCGGTGAGGGGTCAATGACACCGCATATGGTTCGGTCCTCTTCATGCGCTTCGCAAGGCCATTCGGAAGTAAACACAAATACACGTGTCGCGAAAAGTTGCTTAGCGGACAATAGCGCATCTTTTACGCCTAACCCCTGTAGTGATACGTCTTATCATAACGTTGATGTTAACCCTACAAATGCTACGTTGTCATTAAGTACCGAAGTGACACCGACCGCGTCAATTTTACTGTCAACCGCGCAAGTTTACGCCAAATGTCAGAATGGCAATAAGAAGATAATACGATGCCTTATAGATAACGGCTCACAAAATAATTTAATAACCGTCGATTGTTGCAAGGCGCTTAATTTAGTCATAATTCCTTTGAGTAATTCCTTTGTCAAAGGAATCGGGTCCGCTTCTCGGCCGATATTAGGCTACGTTAATGTGGACATTGAGTCCCGTGTATACTCTCATAATAAATACACAATACGTGCACTGGTCGTTGAGTGTATTACGGATCAGTTGCCTACGCATTATATAACCAAAGGTGACGTAGGCTATTTAGAGGGATTGCCGCTTGCTGATTTAACTTGGAATATTCCCGGTAATGTAGATGTCGTATTAGGTGCGCAACTTTTTCCATATATTTATTTAGGTAACAAAGTGGAGTCAGGCACTGATGCACCTCCCGCTTTACTGACCGCGTTCGGGTTTGTGCTCATGGGTGATTACCCTAATAATAACATTTCTAATAAATCTTCTTCGTCGTTTTCCGCACTAGCTTTGAATGATTTGGTTCAGAAGTTTTGGCAACTGGAAGAAATACCGAACATGCAATTTTTAAGTCCAGAAGAGACTGAATGCGAAAACTTGTTCGCGTCATCTGTGTCTCGTACTGATGATGGTAGATATTCGGTCGCCTTACCTTTTTCTAAGAACCCGAGTGAACTGGGTAACTCTCGCACTGCTGCACATCGTCGTTTTATGGCTTTAGAGCGTAAATTCAAACAATCACCTGAGTTAAAAGAAAAATATAACAGCGTCATTAATGAGTATATTGACAAGGGTTACTTGTCCGAAGTCATCGAGTCCGATATTTCTGATGAGGGATATTACATTCCGCATCACGCCGTGACCCGGCCGGATAAACCAATGCCGCGGATCGTACTCGACGCTAGTGCTGCAACTCATACAGGGTTGTCACTTAACAACATCTTACATACCGGCCCAAACTTACAGGCAGATTTATTTCTACTTTTACTTGATTTTCGACTTTTTCCGGTCGCTGTGACCGCTGATATAAAACAAATGTACTTACAGATTGAAGTTCCTAGTGAACATCGTAAATATTTAAGAATTTTATATAGGTTTAGTAATAATGAACTTATACGAACCTTTCAATTTAATCGAGTCCCGTTTGGACTCAAGTCTAGCCCATACCTGGCAATGCGGACAGTGCGTCAGTTAGCGCAGGACATGAGGCCTCATTTCCCGGAGGCTGCCAAAGTGGCAGAGTCTAGGCTGTATATGGACGACATGGTTCATTCTATTGTAGATGAAGCCAGCGCTGTTCGTCTTTCACGAGAATTGATCTCTTTGTTTAAGTCTGGTGCCTTTGATTTGGTGAAATGGACAAGTAATTCTAAAGTTTTACTTGAAAACTTACCAGGCTCGCATTGTAGTGCGGTGGATTTCTGTGTAGATTCTTCTAACAATACCTCTAAGGTGTTAGGTCTCTCATGGGAACCAGTTGGTGACAGATTCTTCTTCACGACTTATAATTTTGTAGAGAAGTGTACTAAACGTAACATACTATCGATAGTGGCGCGATTATTTGATGTCCTCGGCTTGGTAGCCCCCCTTATTTTATATGCTAAGTTACTCATCAAGGAACTGTGGCTGTGTAATATTGGATGGGATGACACTCCTCCAGAAAGTGTTGTTCAAAGGTTCATAGCGTTCACACAGGAGTTGCCGTTGATTTCTTCTTTAAGGATTCCTCGCCATGTTGGTCCCTCGCGCGACAGCACCGTGTTGATCGTTGCCTTCTGTGACGCTAGCATGAGTGGTTATGGTTGTGTCATATACCTACATACTACTGATTCGGCTGGGAACATCACATTGAGGCTGTTGTGTGCTAAATCAAAGGTGTCCCCCACTAAGGTGACCACACTTGCTCGTTTGGAACTCTGTGCCGCGGTCTTGATGTCCAAATTGATACGAACTGTTCGTGAAACTTATAATGAGCGTCTGCCTATTGCTGGTATATATGCATTTTCGGATTCAACCATCGCTCTTTCATGGATTCATTCCTCCCCGCACCGGTGGTCTGTTTTTGTCAGCAACCGTGTTGCTCAGTGTCAGGAAACTTTAAATTCTGAACACTTTTATCATGTCGCCGGAATTGAAAACCCGAGTGATTGCCTTTCGCGTGGTATGTTACCCTCACAGCTCGTTTCACATGACTTGTGGTGGTACGGTCCTGCGTGGTTGCGTCTTGCTCAGGAATGCTGGCCAATCAGGCCGTTCACTCCTACTAATGGCAGAGAACTCCCAGAACATAAAGCTCAAATTTTGACTGTGACCTCACATATTGAGTCACCTTTGTTATGCGACTTAGCTCTTCGTATCTCTTCATGGGAGAAACTCTTGCGCGTTATTGTTTTTATTCTTCGTTTTATTCGTCGTAAGGATGACGAGAAGTTGAAATCCATTGAGGGTTTATTAATTGCAGAACGTGTTATGGTTCGTACAGTACAATCTGTGCATTTCGCACAGGAAATAAATCTCATCAAATCAGGTAAATTACCTTCAAAGAAATTACAGAGTTTGTCGGTTTTCCTCGATGAAGAGGGCATACTGAGAATTGGTGGAAGACTTTCGAAGTCAGATCTTCCCTTTGATGCTAAGCATCCTGTACTTCTCCCTAAACATAACCATGTTGTAAATTTAATTATTAAGCATTTTCATATTGTGAATTGCCACACTGGACCGGGACTTCTCATGTCTATTTTGAGACAGCGATTTTGGATATTGGATGCCAGATCAGTTGTCAGGTCTCAGGTTAGAAATGCAACACCTGCTTTAGAGTGAAACCATCGCATCCAACCCCCAAAATGGCTGATTTACCAGCGTATCGGGTGGCTGAAGCGAAGGCGTTCGTTCATACCGGAGTTGATTATGCCGGTCCAATTAATATAACATTAACTCGTCGGAGAGGTCAGCGCTCACAAAAGGCGTACATTTGTTTGTTTATATGCCTAGTTACAAAGGCAGTTCATGTTGAGTTGGTCTCAGAATTGACTTCTGATGCTTTTTTGGCCGCGTTCAAGAGATTTATATCCCGCCGCGGACCAGTAGCTTGTTTATACTCTGATAATGGCACTAATTTCGTGGGTGCTAAGGCTCAATTAGATGATATATTTCAATTCCTTATAGATTCTGAATTTCAACCGGTTTTAAAACGAGAGCTTAGCACTCGGCGTATCCAGTGGAAGATGCTGCCACCTAGGTCCCCCCATTTTGGTGGGATGTGGGAAGGGAATTTAAAAAGCTTAAAAACTCACCTTTATCGCGTGATAGGTAGTCAACTTCTCACGTATGAGGAGTTGCAAACCGTATTAGTGCAAATAGAGTGCATCATGAACTCTCGACCACTCACCGTGGTATCGTCTGACCCTTCACCGGAAGTTCTAACTCCCGCACATTTTTTAATGTCCACCCCGTTGCAGTACTTGCCTGCCGTGGATTTGTCTGATGCGCGTATCAACCCTGTTAAACGTAAAGAGCTGCTTGATAGCATGGTGCAGTCTTTCTGGAAGAAATGGCGACTGGAATACCTGCACACACTGCAAGTTAGGCAGAAGTGGACTGCCCCAGATCGTCCTATTGAAATTGGAACAGTCGTACTTGTAGGACAGGATAATTGTCCACCGTTAGAATGGCCGTTAGGTGTAATCATTGAAACGCATCCAGGGTCTGATAAAGTTGTACGTGTCGTGACGGTGAAAACCAATTGTGGGATTTACAAACGGCCGGTTGTAAAGGTATATCCTATTCCGACACAATAATTAATTAAAGATTAAAATAAATAAACAAAACTTAAATAGATAAATATGCATCCTTAAACCTTAAACTCTGTAATATGTATATATGTATAATATTCCTAATGAGAGAGTTGTTCTTTTTTTAAACAAATAAAAACGAAATTATATTTAGATAGCATAAACTTAAATATTATAAAATAAAATACATGTTTTCTTTTGAAAGTTCTGCGAACTTCCAAGGCGGGCAGCATGGTTGAGCACATTATGTGACCCAAATTAATTATTAATTAACTTTTGCATATTCATTCAATAAAATGGGGTTTTCTTTGATAATTAGAAGCATAAATAGATACTTCCAAATGGTTTCAATTAGTTAGCATTTGAGGCTGTTTGGATCTCGCGCCTTTACGATTGGTGACGGTTTCGTCAGCTCTGGCGACACCAGCGCGGCCCCTGATTGGCTGTCGCCAACGCGGCTAAAACAAAATGGACATCGCATTCTTTCTGATTTTGAAAAATGCTCTCGGCTCTCGTTCGGCAAATGTTCAACACGTAATTTTTTGGTGCTTTGATGAACAATTGTGTAATATAAGTGAAGCCGCAAGAACCCTTTAAACATCGCCCTGCAGGGACTTCGGACATTGTTCGATATCTGGTTGGTGTAATTGCTACACGGCTGACTGAGGACAGGTGTGCTGGAAGGCGTACCCGAGCTGATCTCCAGGTTAGTGGGACCAATAGTTTTCGGTGCTACGTTTGAAACCATTTGTTTACTCAGTTTCTACAGAGTGGGTTTAATGGGAATATAAATATATTCTAAAGAAAAACATAAGTAAGTTCCCGCGTGTTGTCGGCTATTTACACGCCGCTTCACCAATAATTATTTGCTTACAATTCCATAGACAAGTAATTGTCTTTCGAGAGTAATGCAACAAGGCGTGTAATACAATTTGGTCCGAACTAAATTGCATTTTGATAGTTAATATTAGTTTTGCTCGCTTAATAATTTTGTGTTTGGGAGTTATTGGAGTAGATTTAATTGAGTCTGAGTCTCTCTTCACAAACATAAATATACATATGTTAATTGGTTAAAAGCTTATCGTAGAAATGTTTTTGAATATTAAATAGGTTAGTAAAACCAAATGCTAGTGCGTTGCAAAATGTGGTCGATTTCAGTGTTGCCAACTCCAAAAACTATTTAGCCCTAAACTAAAGTCAAAAACCCCTGAAAATGCCACAATTACTAGAAAACTCCCTAAAAATGTAACTCAGGAAAACTATGAAAAAACTTAAATGACGTATGTATTTCTTTTTTCATTACCGAATTTACAAGTAACTTGCATTCGAAATGATCTAGCTAAATAAAATATTCTTCTGAGTTTTATTGAAGAAGGTTTTGTTCGTAATTTGATGGCGCTGGTGATTCTATGTTGAAGGATTATAAATTTTAGATTTAACGTTGTCCATCTTGATCATTTATAGACTACAATGGAACAAAACTACCTTTTACACAAAAGGAAAATTAAAATAAATAACTTTCGTGAAGTAAATAACAATCAAATATTTGGAAACTATATTCACCACAGACAAGTATGGAGTATGGAGAGAAGTGCAATTAAAAAAAAAACAATTAAAATTTTATCCCTAAAAATACCCCCAAAAAGTTATTACCCCTAAAAAACCCCCTGTATAGATTTTTTCTCCCTAAATTTAGGGAGAGAACCCCCAAGTTGGCATCAGTGGTCGATTTTAACATAGAGCAACATTTTGTGTGTACACTTCTGCCTTGCTACGTGAAAAGCCTTCTTATCAAAATTTTAGTAGCGAGTTCGACTGTGTAGAATAGTTCTACATCTGCTTTGGTCTGTAAAAAAAAGAAATAATTAAATTATGTTTGAAAATAACACATGCACAGATAGTGAAGTTCAACGAAATAAAAAAAAATTACATTTCCCATTTCAACAATTTTAAACAATAGTTCTATCGTATAAATAAGGACAATTGTTTTTCCAACTGGACAATAGGTATTAAACCAACTGTCGATTGAAAACGGACAGCTATTCAATTACTTGATACGATATACTCGTAAATCGGACAGTGTCACCCAATCAGTCGAGCTTTAAGTAATAAATTTAGATTTTACACGCAAAGCCTGCGTTTGATTGACCCGCAGTGGCAATCGATATTAACAGCATAGTGCACTGGTGATGTATTAACTGCTAGTAGAATTGTATATTGTTTGACTGTCTTTATTACCTTAATTTGAAAAGTAAAGAAAGATAAATGTAAGTTAAAATGTACGGATTTGTTTGCCGTGACAACTATAACATCGACTTTTTAATAACCATAATTTATAAAACATAGATGGAAATCGTTTCATGACAGCTTGGTTGAAAGTTACGAAAACAACCGATAGTCCACTACACATATTCTCAGTACTGTGTTCCACTCGCACCTACTTGATAAAAGCTACAAATACTGGTCAAACCCCTAGAAAGCAGAAGCGTAAAATATCTACTCATGAAAGTTATAAATTTATAATCTACGTTTATATTTACTGCTAGATTTGCAACGCAATAGGTTAATGAGAAAAGAAAAAATTAAAAGCATGTGGCCAGTCTTTATCAATTACTATTATTTAGATTTTCACATAAAATTGGAAATTATATGCTGCGACCATTTCACATTAAGTTAAATTGTTAAAATATTTCTAAGTATTCATTGTTTGTTGTGGTCTTGTTTTTATTATTTAAAACATGATCAAAAAACAACAAAAAGAAGAAATAGGGTACTGTGGAAAACATTATTGGACCATGTTATGAAAATTTACAAAAAACTTATTAAAATGTTTTAATACACTAATAAAACGGTTGAAGAAATATCTATTTGAGCGAAATATTAACAGTCCAGAAAACTTTGTTAGACTTGTCATACAACTTGGTTGAACAACATCAAATAACTGATGTACGACAATGCTTGGGACAACGGGTATACACCCTTATTTTGAATATACAGAATAAACATCAGTAATATCTGTTCCAAATCAATCAAAACAAATACTTATTTCAAATATAGAACACACCTAAAATTGGTCAATATTTGTTTCCAATAAAGATTCGCATTTCTACACAGTACGTAAATGTACAATTTAATCGACAGCCATCGTCGCCTTATTTCTTTAGAAAAAGCCCATGTTGGATTCGAAATTAGTTATGGGGTGAACTGAAATATACATATCTACTTAGGTATATACTTGATTATCTTTGACAATAATTAAGTTACGACAAAAATAATTCATTACCTACTTTTGTTTTTTTCGAATCACATTTATTCTTGTTTCTCTGTTTATCCTTGAAAGAGAAATCTTATTGAGAACCCCCTTTTTTTGTCAGTTAAAAAGATCCTCTGTGTGAGTAAATTGCATTCGAGAGCGTGCAGGATAGTGTCTCCAAAGAATAAATAGTGAAACGGTTTACTTTAGCTATCCTTGCTAATAAAAGTGTCACTTAAAATTAACAGTTCTAAAGTGTCTAACTTTTGTTATCTTATCTAGTTTTTTTAGCAGGCTGCTTTTTGCTAATGTTTTGCCGCGGCGAGAGTGGCTCACAATTTAAGACTGCAACCACTTCTAAGACAACCCAAAGGACCAACCCAACAATAAGAATAAAGTCTAACAATATGTCAGGAATCATTAGTTGTTTTAAAACCTTACATACAACATGCAAGATCACCTGCCACTATACCTTTTGCGTCTATAGAGGAAGATTTAATATAGGTAATCTATCTTCTATTAACCAAATTGAATTGATTAACGTTTCAAAAATTTTGTTTAATTAAACCCAAAATATGAAGCTACATTGATGAAATTTTAAGTCTGTCACAGGTAAAATATGGAATTGATAAACTTAGGGACGGCCCTATTTAAATTATTTAGAAATGAATCCCTTTTGATTAGAGGCTTATGAAGTCAGGACCTAAGGGGTCATAGCCAGTATGAAGATTAAATTATAATCTGATAGTTATTTTGGAAATGGGAGTGCTTTAGACGCGCTAACATCAAAGAGAGCGTTAATGAGAGAAACAAATTAAAATATCAAATTATATATAAATGTACTAAGGATTTATGAGGAATTTACGACCAATTCTATGTCTAAAGATAAAATACATTGTGGAAAGGGTGTGGGCGTGTTTGAGATTTTTCTATTTTACCTTTTTTTCTCTCAACCGACTCGACATCAGGATAGCTGTAGGAACCATTACGGGCCACCTGGCTCTACACCGGCATGCAGAGGACTGACTGTCTGTCGGAAGAAACGGCTACCCACGTCATCCTGGAGTGCGAGGGAGTGGCCACACAACGGGGAAAGTATCCTCGCGGATGTGAGGTTGCTCCTAGAAACCTGTGAACGCCCGAGCCTGCATAATGGACGGCATATGAGTCTAAATGTAATGTAAACCTATCCCAATACCAAAGAAAATACCTACAGTCTCGGAGGCGTGTGAATTCTGTCAAACCGCAATATTTCAGCGTGGTGAAGTATGGCCTGTACCTTTCCAATATTTATTATTCCATACTAAAAAAAGATCACATCCAGCAGTGGAACAGATTATATAAAAGATTAATTTAATTAAGAAAATTATTGTTACCCGGAAAGCGAACATTTGACTGAGAAAGAATAGGGGTTGGTAGCTCAAACATGACTTCATTGGTGTTGCGACTGTTCCAAGTTACTGGTAACCGTTTACTGTCAAGAGAGCCATAACGTGGATTATCACTTTAGTTGTTTAAAAAAAATAGAACAAAATATTGTACGGCATGTTGCATTTATCATACTTATTGTGGCTGTAATGTTTTTATTTGTGGTAATGGAATAGGCGTTTGTCTTCCAACTCACCTGATGGAAAATAATGATGAAGACGAAGATGGTACACGCCAATCCAAGAGAAACCTATCTACTCTTCTCTTAAACGTTCCAGGATTATAATTGTCTGGAAAAATTGACGCAAGCACTTCATTCCACACTGTGGCGATTCGAACCAAAAAGAAGCTCTCTAAGGGTTTTGGTGTTTCGACAATGAAAGGGTAGAACCTCTATCCGCGTCTAGTCGTCCGGTGAAGAAATTGTGAGGGTCCAATTAGTTTGGAGAGAGCCTTCACACACTCACCAAAGTGAATCACACTTAACTATAGTATGTGTCATAGAAAGAAATAGCTTTTGTCCGCGGCTTCGCTCGGTAAATGTCATTTTTCCATCCCTCCCCATCTGGATGAAAAGTACCCTATTTCCTTTCCTGTACTTCTGATATGTATGCAAAATTTCATGACAATCAGTTGAGTAGTTGAGGCGTGAAAGCTTAAAAAACAAACTCACGTTCGCATTTGTTTAGATCTTTAGTTAGGATTCAATTTAAATAAAACAGCTTTTCTATTCCATTATTTATTCTAAAGAAACTATTTACAAGTCTATGCCTAATATAGAGGAAATAGTGTTGTATATTTTTCATATCCCGAACCCTATTGTCCAACATCTTGATATGTTCTCGATAGCCACTCACGACACGCGTGAGAAATGATGAGGTGTTTGATCGATCTTGTCCCAATATAGATATCAAAGGATGTTCTCGCTTCTGGCAATCTTCTGAACAAAGAAAACGTACTTATGTATGTACTACTAGTTATGACCGGCATGCGTCGCAATTATTAGATTAAATTTTGTATTAATATTTATACTTGGCCTTGGCTGTATGTATGTCTACCTTTGCCTTAGAATAGTTTATTTTGTACCAGATATCGCCTTTGATGCATTGAGACAATGTGGGATCTTTTTCCTTTTTATTACTGTGCAATCTAATGACTTCTAAAAAACAGAATGTTATTTAGAAGTGTAAATAAAACACTTTAAAAACAGGTCCTTGGAAAAATCACTTTCAAATATATGTATTTATCCATCCATCTGTCCGGAGGACTTTATTAATTTATTTCCTGGGTAGAACGCCTGGGTAGAAAATATATCATAAATATAAACTGAAAGGAAACGATGGTAATGACAGAGCCATCTATTCCACTTTTACGAATGTTGTGGGTTCAATGTGACGATTATTATCTGTTATTCAGAAATAATTGTTCCGAGTGTGCTTGTAGTTTGTGTCCGTTGGTTGTGTTCGTGTAAAACCGCAACTACAAGGTATAGCTTCCTGAAGAAGTAGTTGGCTTTAAAAAAGAATAATCTAACGAAAAGACTGTTGTTTAAAGAGATATTATTATGTTTGAATTATAACACCAAGTAAAGCTGGGAGGCAGAGAGCCCCTAGGTAAAGGTAGGTAGGAACTTTAAGTAGATTTTATTTATTTTAAAGATATTCGTATATTGAAGGACACCCTACGCGCCTTTTCCCAACTAAATTGAGGTCAGTTTTCAGTCTAACTACGATACGGCCGAACTTTGATATTTTAGGTGATGCGACTGCCATCAGACCTCCACAACCCAAGTACTAGGCGATATCGAAGACTTTTTGTTTTTTAAGAAGACAACTCCCGCATTAGGAATATTCCTGTGTCGCGAGGGACTTTACAAACGTTCAAACAACTGACACAAAGAACACCCAGACTCGGAACAACTATTTGTGGATCACTCAATTCTTTGTCCCGTTTGTGATTTGAATCCTAGTGGATTACTGACTATACCATAAAAAAAATCGTCAAAATACGAACTCAAAAATTACGTTTTTAATTTATTATTATGAAAACCCCGACCGCAAAATCTAATATAATCTATGATTTCTACATTTAATATACTCATTTCGTTTCCTGTGGGATATCGGAATCCCACAGAAGCTGGCTTCATTAAAAATGTAATATGAAATATTAAATTTCTAAACTACATTGTGCTTTTGAGGAAAATTATAAATCTCAGTTTGTTTCCTTCGTTAATTTGATATTGCGGTTGTTGGATTGCTCGTAATTGAATGTTTTCATTTTATGTTCCAATGAACATTGTTCCGACAAGATGTAATGCTAGGTATTTTAGAAGTTACCGCTGGAATGGAATCCAGGTTGCCGAAGTTAATAACTTAAATAGAAAACCTGTAGATAACAGATGAGATTTAGTAACCATGTACGGTTTTATTCCCATGTTTAGGTGTCAGACACCGGCGCGGAAGGTCGCTTCAGCTCTTGATAAAAGACCCCCGTTGGGTCCGAAACTTGTTTCGGGCATCCCCCAAAGACACAAGTAAGTATGATATATAATAAATATGAATACCACTCGCGAAAGTTTTTATTTTATAGATTAGAGTTGCGATTGAATAAGAAAACAAAAGATCAAAAATCATTTATTTCAATTGAACCCATTATAGCTATTTTTGAATTGTCAGGAGTAGTAGTCAGTCAGACTAAGTCAGTCGTGAAGCTAGTAGCCTGTTCCAATACGTAGATCCTGTAAAAAAGAACAAGCAAGAAACTCCAAGGACACTCTTTTTCAACATGTGTTTTAAAAGTCTCTGATTACATACAATAATTTGACAAACATAGAAAATTACCAGTGAAACAGTAATACCTGTGAATATTTTACGTATATTTTTAATTACCGTGGCTGGTATTTATTTCATCAGATTGGTTGCTCTTTGAACAAAATAAATGTTTTTAATTTTTGGTTATTTTTGTTTGCACTTGGTAGGTAGGTAGGTACTTTTTTAACACACGAAACATTTCAGTTAAAAAACTCAAAGGAAAGGTGTAAAGTTCAACGGTCTGGCTATAGGGTCGCAGACAGTAACAGGAAAAGATTGAAAGCCTTTGGTGGAACACTAGAAAACAAAGTGTCATATACGTTCAAGGGAGTATTGAGGAACATTCTCTATCTCGTGTAGTAGACTACGATTGATTAGTGTTTGTTGGTTACACAAAGTAGATGATGCCTGACTGCCACTCCATCTAGGACCGATAGTCAATTAGTAACACAAGCTAAGTAAACATGGAAGGAAAATTTATCTTCAGTGACCATAATCCTTTATTAGTACTGGGTACATACTATAGAAGAGTATAACCCGTACAATATGCTATGTGAATTATGCAGTATCATGGTATAAAAAAATAAAGCACTCTAAAAATTTAATTCAACGTGTATTTATTAACAGACTTCAAAAAAGGAGGTTCAGTATTCAATCCGTATATTTGTATATCCGCGATTTTCTTTAAAAGTATTAGACCAATTTTCATGATTGTTTCACTAACATATTCTACATATTTCCAGGAAGGTTTCAGTATATAATAAATAAGAATATCTATTCCGTTGAAGTTGGTTTATTTTTTGTTGATTATTTTTATTTTTATTCAAGTACTAATGACATGGCATAAATGTAAAAAAATACCCTTTTTTTCCGAATGCAAATATCCCGAACATATAGAAATACAAACTCACACCAAGATTTAACAATACTGTATTTTGTGTGTACTTTTTAAAATGTGCCGACTTTCAATTTAATGTACGTAGAGGCAAAGATGCGAACAGAAATATCGGCAAACAGTTCGTGATAGTTAATCTGTAATTGTTTATTTTAATTTCCGTGAGATTCTGTGAAATATGCGAGTCACACATACATGTAAC
Organism: Euplagia quadripunctaria; assembly: GCA_963859945.1. Lineage (NCBI taxonomy): Eukaryota > Metazoa > Arthropoda > Insecta > Lepidoptera > Erebidae > Euplagia > Euplagia quadripunctaria. Next base: position 16,371,709 of record OY982573.1, on the reverse strand, counting down.
AGAATTACTAATAGACAATAACGAATTACCTCACATAATATTATTGCCCGTATTATTAAATAGCAACCTTTAGTAAGGTTACCTAGTAAGACTTAGCTAAATAAATACTACTAACATTCTCTCTAGTATCTTCGTAATTCTAATTGCAATCAAGTAGCTAGTACAATATTTCCTTACGGAAGAAAAAGCAGTTTATACAATATCTTTGGCTAATCACACATCCCTTTTGTGGTCCAATTGTTGACCAAAAAAGGGATGTGTATTCTGTTTAAATTTAAATTAGATGCGAGCTCCACTCTTCGCGGTATCCGGTGCACCGCAGCGGTTACTACGCGTGCTGTATTTTAACAGAAAGAAATCAATATGATAAACATTTGTAAACATTTTGTTATTCTTAATTTATGTCTCCCTATTTCAATACTGTAGTTGACTTACTAGTCAAATAAGTTTCTTTTTATTAAACGTTAAAACGCTATCGTTTTGACGTTTAATAAACGTTAATAGACGTCGTAAGTTGAACCTATGTTCATGATGAAACTTATTTTATTAGTGTCAAATCATTAACTTTAATGTTTGATTTTACCATAAAACTGAAAAACTAAGAAACTTCAGTAGTGCTGTTAAATAATTTATGGTAAGCATAGGAAACTATTGGTAAATGTCAAATACCCCAAATTGTTGAAACCCTAAATTTATGAGTACTTGTTAAACTTATTTCCAGAGTATAATCGCCCGCGCTAACCTGTAAATAAGTACTTATGCGCACTTTTTAATTACCTTAATTTCGTTACCATTAAAACTGGCTGGGAATAACGTACCTTATTTTCATAGGATTACGAAAATTCCTCGGTAGGCAGTTTGATATTTTTTCACGTAAATTAAAAAGTTTGCCAAAACATTCTCGGTAGCTGACACATCGGAGTGTTAACCTTAGGGATTGTAAAGCCCTCATAAAAATGTTCGATTCAAATCGTCGCTTCACCCCTGTGCCTTTTCCACCCCATCCCACTCGGTAAGGGGGAGTATTGCGCGCGCACATAAAATCAATACGGTTCACGTTACGCACAAAATATACGGTGGCAACGAATAGGGGTGTCATGGTCAGCTTATCGATATTAATTAGTTTCCACGCTTCGAGAGCGCTCGTAAAAAGGCGAGAGTGTAGTTCTCTCTTCTGTCAGCATTTATTTCTACGGTCTTATTTGGTTCAATGATCTATTATAACAACTTATTATACATAACTTTTTTTGATGAATATTCTCATATGTTTCTTAACAGTATTATACTGTTTCTCATGAATTTCAATAATAAATTCAGTAAAAGTTATTGTAACTTCAAGATAATTATAATTCTTTTTATATAAAGTTTTGTGGAGTTGTTTTGAAACGTAATTTTATTTTCACGTTATTTAAACTTTCTGTACATTGGTATGAAATTAAACTTATTTATAATTACACAACACTAGTTTAAATGGCAACCTGACCAACGGCCACAACGTTGAGTAAAAATTACGATATATTTAAGTGTAATTGCCTGCAGTGTTTAATGGCATCTTTCTCTATCAAACCACTAAAATTAAAATTTAATGCAAGGTATCAATAACGTAGTTTCCAAACCACTTACCGCCCAACACAGCGTAATTTAAGTTAATAGAAATATAACGGGAGCCCGTTGATTGAATTATCGATGAGAGTGCCGACATCATCCCCTCCTTATTGACATCATTTTATAAAGTATGATTAATTACTACAAAATTTGCACATATTTGTACCGGGACAATTCCTAGTTTGAATTTGTAATCCAATTATTTAACTGGTGTGTGAAAATTAAATGTTTGTTTTATTCAGTAGGGGGCGAGACCTAAAAGCGATCGTGACGCCATCTATTGAGCGCTTTCAAAACTTTCTAACAAAGCTCCTTTTATGTAAAGCCTGCAAGTGACGTGAACTCTCCGCCATTATGAATTTGTCAAAGCTTTTATCATATTTTGTGCAACCTCGTGTGTTGTCGTCTAAATTGACAATTAAATTTATTTTCAGAAAAGGCTGGTTATGTACGCCAGCACAGCCTTTGTAACAGAAGATAATAGAAATATTACTAACGTAAAATACAGATGGAGAATTATGCCAAAAGTAAAATCAGCATCTGTTTATTTTAATGGAACTAATGAGTACCTATTGATATAAATAACGAGTCCTAAAAAGACGATGTCGAAGGTAAAGGTGATTTTAATTATTAGATCCAGAAATGGTAAACATTTTCCATTGTTATTAAATAGCCTAATTAGATATTTCCCAGTTAATTTATGCTGCTGACTTCTGAGAACAAACGATAACAGAAATTGCGAGAGATCCCATAAAATCCAATTAATTTAACGGGGAGTGTCGCTTTCGTCGAGACGTGATTAAAATAACAAAAAAGATCCATTACGCGCTATCTTCGGTGGAGAAGGTTCGGCGTGGTGGCGGCGGCGTGAAGGCCGAGTATTAAGTCGAATTGTAATCGAGAATGAGTATACTTACGTTTTACTTACTAAGAGAATACTGCTCACAAGAGATTATTAAAACATTTCATAATCAAACTTGAGACTTCGGCAAGTATACATTTGTAAATTTGAAGTAAGTTTGCGTCCTCAAATGTAGTGGCGGAGGGACGGAGCAACGAACTGTATTCCAGTTGACCCCAAAGATCTTAGTGAAATACTTTAAAAAAGAAGGTTTCGCGCTTATATATCAGAAGAAGACGAAAAGTAAAAACTCTGCTTAATTTCGACCTGGATAGCCCTGAGTTACATAACCCAGAATATTACTCATTTTGACTGACCTGTTAGTCTAGTTGTTAATAATCCTGACTGCTGAACCAGAGGTCGTTGTTTCGATTCCCACCCATGACAAATAATTGTGTGAGGAGCATATGATCATTTGTTCTGTGTTTGGGTGTAATTTATCTATAATATGTATGTATTTAGAAATGTTATGTTTATCAGCAATCTGGTTACCATAGTACAGGCTCTGCCTAGTTTGGGATAAGAAGCCTGGTGTGTGAGAAGTGTCAAGCGATAAGGCTATTATTATTTTTTTCATTTATTTATTTGTTGAACATAGATTAGTTTATAGATCTTACTCATAAATAAAGTTGCACTGCGTCCTACCGTATTGAATGGTCTACAAATAATTAGAATAAATATAATTAATCAAAATTATTGAGACAACTATTAATATATATTATAGTTAGTATTAACAATCTCAACTATTTCGTTAAAAGAGATATGTAATGTTACATGCCAGTTATTAGGAAGGTACCTATTGTTATATACAGGGTGTATCCGACAACCGAACACTCACTCAAATCACCGAAAGGGCACGAATCCAGCATACAGTCACAAAAAGAATCCCAAAAAAAAAAAACCATCCGTCCAAAAGCCACGACCGTTCTATATTTCAGGCATCATCACCTCCGCCCCTCCCAAAGCCATTTATCTATTGCAATTAATATGTTATTTTATGAATTTAAAGGTATAAAGTCCAATCTGTAACTCACTGGGATAATATCTAAGATGTGTACTTCCATCTTACTGCAACCCAACAATAGAAAACAGTGGAATATTAGTAGTGGCGTGGAGTCGCGTCACGAAAGTTCCGGATAAAGATCACAACGTAAATACGACGGACTCCGCTGTAGTTGCAGTGATGGCAGATGATGGGGTGAATTGAAATTAATAATAATCCTTCAAACCACCTTTCTCTTATTTGGAAGAGCCCTATCATGACAGGACTGAATAGGAAGACAGCTAATAAAAAATGACAGAAGTCGGAGAAATAAGGATTAAGTAAAGGGTTAATAGTCAAGTATCATGAACCGATAACACATTTTTTTTAAATCCTATGGCTCAAGGTATCGGTCAGTATTTTCATGTCAGCGACTAATTACGTTGATTAAAAGAATTCTACGAATTAATAGGCTATGGTAACAGTCTACCGTCAAGCGAGTTGTGTACTCGTTCTATACGATTATTGGATTCATAAATAGGTATCATAAAATGATAACTGACAGAAAGTATTTAACTTTCTAAAATACCAAAAACTTAAATACAAACAGTGCCGTGCCAGTGCAGAGTTAGTTCTCTAATACCAATTAGATTTAATAAAAACAAATAAATGGCCAGTAATTTTCTAAGTTGGGACGCCAATCTCGAGCGTTAATCCGAGTGCTTATTCCGGGCAGAGGTTTTCCCGGGCCGTCGGTGTTCGACCCGGATGTCCCGGTAGTGGGAACAATTACGAGTATCCAATAGTCCTCGTATTGAAAACTTTGGTTATTACATTTGCCAGCTTTTACAGAACGTTATGGTACCGGCGGGTATTGAATTATATTGTTCTCGTTTCAATATTCGAATGCCTATAGATGATTGAGTTCTCATAATGAACAGTTTTTAGGAGTTTAATAGGGCTTCTGAAAGCAAAGTTCAATATAATTGAAGCCCATTGGTATGTTATCTTTACATAATAATAAATTTTGGTGGATGTGTGTTATTGTGGTTCAAATAGTTGAAACGATTTTTATGATTTTTTTTAGAAGTCTATCAAGATCTAGATTTTTTTAATTTTTCTACTTAATTAAGACTGGATTACGTCTGCCGCGTTAGTAATAAAAGTATTAAAGAGTGCTTACGGTTCCCTTTGATTAATTTAAATAAATATATGCCGCTTATAACCATTAGGTCGATAGACTCGTGGTGGACTAGTCGGTAGACTTAGCTCGTGGCTAAGTGGTAACCGAGTAGGTTAGCACAATTTAAGGTTAAGTAACACTAGCCAGGTCAGTCTTGGGATGGGTGACCATTCGTAACATATTGAGAAACCTCCGTGCCTCGGAAAGCACGTTAAGCCGTCGGACCCGGATGCCATACGAACATCTGTGGCATTTCGTTACGGGTAGTTGAAGCCCTAAAAAGTCCGAAAACCTGGTCCAACTACAGAACTTCGATATCGCCTAGTAAGGTTGTGGAGGTCTAATGGCAGTCGCTTGACGTAAAATATCAAAGTTCGACCGTATCGTGGTTAGACTAAAAGCCGACCCCAACTTAGTTGGGAAAACGCGCGGAGGATGAGGTTGATAGATTTAATATCACACAAGAAAAAGTTTACCACTAAAGCTTCACTTAAAATCCACTATCAAATACCAGATAGAGAACATAAAATCAATTTATTGCCGCCAGTAAGGATGTTGAAAACCATAAACCATAACTATTTACTTAATTTACAAGTATAAGAGCATGTGTTGACCACTATAGTTGTTGAATTTAGGAATTTCATAGTAGGTACATACTCAATAAAAAGAGGTATCTTTCATATATTATCTTAATATTATCACTTATCAAGCAGTTTCCAACTTCCCCCTAAGAACTGGATGATTCGGTGTGATGAAGTTTAGGATATATTAATAATCACTTGAGAGATCTCTGTATGGTAGGACTTGACCGCATAGTTCCTCAGGCCTATAAATTATCCTATTTCATATTACTTTATTAAGAGCATAGTTGATATCTACATAATATGTTAATATAATAAAGCTGAAGAGATTGTTTTTATCTCGTTTAACACATTAATCTCTGCAGGTATCAATTGGTTCTGAAAAATTTGCTTGCTGTTGAGTGGTCCTGTGAATATCAATCAATCAGCCTATCATAGTCCACTGCTTGAGATAGGCCTCTCCCAATGTGCGCCATAGCACCCGGTCCTCTGCCTTCCGCATCCAGTTCATCCCTGCTATCGTCTTCAGGTCGTCGGTCCATCTGGCTGGGGGGCGTCCTACCTTCCGTGAATATATTATGTTGTAATAGTTTATTACTTACCAAAATAGAGCTTATTAGACTCGTGGTACGTAGTCCACAAGCACGCTCGCGAGAGGTGGAAGTAGAGGAGGAGAAAGAGAACAGGTGCGCAAGCTAGTATTAAAAAAATAAGCAACTTTATACACTTTCGTCATCAAAAACCTTTATAAAAATATTATACTTATTATATTAAATTTTCTACAACATTTCAGCTACACCTAAAACGTCACACCGCTAGCGCTAGCGCGAAGCGTCTGATAGCTCAACTGTGCTTACAACTGCATTTAAGCACAGTTTAGTTGATGATTGATATGATCGATGGTTGCTGCTTCTACGAACCTTTATAGCGGAGCAGAGATCAAACGAAAATTATGTACCTAATCGGCCTTAGACTGAGCTACCGAGATAAGTACACGTCATAGGCACACCAGTACATAAATTTGATTAAGAAAATGTTGAAGTATGCTATTAAATCTGTACAATAAGAAAGCGGGACCTAAAAGGACATAACAGGCAACGACGATCTTAAAGACTTAATACGACTCTATAGCCTTTCAACCAAGTTTATAGCCTATAAAATCTATTTAACGTAAAACCTCGGAGCTACATAACTTTGAATATAATATCAACATGAAATGTGATGCCACGTGGCAGACAGTAAAGCGAAACCTCATTAGTACCTACAAAACCATAGTACAACGGCAAATATAATATCATCAACAATATGAGTGCAGTTAACAGTTAATTAGAATAATATATTAAACAAAAGTACTTTGATACCCACAGTTAAATAGTAATGTTTAAGGGATATCATTTAGACTAATGTCTCAGAAGGAATCATTACGTTCGTGAGAGATTGGAAGGAAGGTTCAAGGCATGATTAAAAGAATCACAAGGCTTTACAATGTATATTGAGATATATTTATATACTACCTGTGCCCGCGACTTCGTTCACGTTTATGTCGGAAAACAGCAATAAAAAATAAAAATATTGCTTGTAAAATTTTCCAATTTTCTGCACAATTTTTTGAATTTCTCGTTCCGTAAAAATCTTCTACAAAGTATTAGAAAACATAAAAAAAATATATTAATGAAATCCGTTAAGTCGTTTTCAAGCTATGGCATGGACAAGGGAAAAATGGATTCATTTTATAAAATTATCATCGTCATCATTTGAGCCACAGGACAATGCACTGCTGGACATAGGCCTCCATGATTTCTAAGAAAACCGGTTGAAAGCTGCCTGCACCCACCGTCGAACATGTTGATACTAGGAAAGATAAATAATTTTACGAACTTTAATAGCTTTCCAGTCTAGTTTTGATCCCCTATCTCTATCAGTTCTGTTAAAAGAAATAAAGATAGACATAGTACGATTTTTTTTACTAAATCTGTCTCAAATATTAAATACTAGCAGCGCCCCGCGGTTATACCCGCGTAAGTCTATATCCCGTGGGAATATCGGGATAAAAAGTAGCCTATGCGTTAATCCAGGTCTCCAACTATCTACATACCAAGTTTCATCGCAATCGGTTTAGTGGTTTTTGCGTGAAAGAGTAACAAACATCCATCCATCCATCTATCCAAACTTTCTCATTTATAATATTAGTGGGATAATTTCCTCTGTTATTCGATTCAGGCAACCCATTTTCTTCTAAGTAGTTAAGAATCGTTATACGATTTCTACGGAGATGGGTAGATATCACGAATAATTAGGCACTTAAGTTGGCGCAAGTCTACCACTACACGAGAACATTTACTTCGCCAAACTAACGCTCCAAGTCTGGAGCTAGTATAAATCAATTTCACTGAATAGTTTCTACTTACACATATAACTAAAACTATCTATAGGACAAACTTTCCACGACCTGAGATTATAGACACGAGAAAATGTTGAAAGGCGTATATATATCTGTGTAAGTTGTCACCACACATCGGCTCGAACTTCGAACTATCTCAAACCAAAGAAACAAGGACGGTTGTGTTCACGAACTGGCGCTTTGGACTATTTTAAGACACTTACAACTTTTAAATAAAACTTACCGATCTCAGTGAGTGGTTACGAATCTTGAAATACTTATAAAAATGTGTACGTGATTAGTCAGTCATTGTAATAGTTAATCATTTTCTCCTCTTCTGGATTCTATTTTTAGATTATAAAAATCTCAATTAGACTTTGAGATATTTGCAAAAAAACAAACCCCCTTCCTTTTTTCAGTAAATTGTTTATAACTTTTATAATTTTGGCTAGCGGAACTTATTTTTTTTTTTTCAAAAATCATCTGCATGTTATTCCGAATCGAATGACACCTTATTCATACCTTTCCGAGACTGCTGAAAAAAATTTGAACAAAAAAACACTAGACATGGAAGTTGACTGTCAAGCTAACCTAGTCCTCAAATGCTTAATGCGATAATTAAGTGTAAAGTCACAATTTTTCTTTTTATAACATTACAAAATTATAGGTTCTGCAGAAACATGTCATAAATAACGGTTTGTGACGTCATACCTCGCTATTGTGAAATAATTTATTTCTAATGTTTGGTTTTATAATTAACAATAACGAAAAAAAAAGATCTGCAACTAGTGCTACTAAAATCGAATCAGTCTCATATAACCTTTCATACCACAGTTAAAAAATATATTTTGACCAGAACCTCAAAAACGAAATCGTGAATCGTCTAAATCTGAATGGACTAATTCTCTAAAAGACTAATTGAAAGAGAAAAGAGTTATTTTTCTTAAAATAGGACAAAATTAATAAATTAAAGACCATTGCATCATAATTTAATCATCCTGGTAAAAATAACATGTAAAATGGCGAGTAATTCATAAAATATTCTGTAATAAGTGCATAGCGTGGGAGAGCCATGCTTCGGCACGTATGGGCCGGCTCGACCGGAGTGATACCACGGTCTCTCAGAAAACCGGCAGTGAATCAATGCTACCATTGCTTTTCACCGAGTGAGTGAGGTTACCGGAGGCCCTAACCCTTCCCCCCTCTTCCACCATTCACTCCACCCATCCCCCCTTCCACACTTCCCCTATTCCCACCTTAAAGGCCTGGCAACGCACTTGTGACTCTTGAGTTGCAAGTGCTCATGGATGGCGGTGGTCATTTACCGTCAGGTGACCCGTCTGCTCGTTTGCCCGTTATAGCATAAAAAATATATAATTTACTATATGCTTTAATATAATATTAATTAAAAGACATTTCAATTTATTCTTGCCCGCAATATTGTTGCCTTTATCAAATAAAATATAGTCGTGCGTGCATTACCTTGGTTTAAGTAAGTGCCTTAGTGTAATTTTTAAGAAACGTATAGTTTATCACTGATACTGAATAGACAAAACCGCACCAAACCACTAGATTAAAATCACTCAAAGGTAAGGTAAGGTAGGATAAGGCTTTAAAGAAAGACTCGAACTCATTGCGCGGCAAATCTTAAAAATAATCACAACATAGCATCGCTGTAAATCAACTTATCAACTCTCATAATACATTTAATCATATAACACAAAATCCAGCCAGTATATAATAATATGTATAACCGCAAACATATATCTAGTTCAACAAAACTTGGTCGTCGCTGCGCACATATTGGGCACAAGTTGTCAACTTAGCTTAGAAGGTCTGAAACTTTGTCGTGACAAATACACATTCTCTTACTGATGGGAAATCAATATATTGCTAAGTATTCTCCTTTTGTTTTGTTCCTCGAAAGTATAATGTGTTTATGTAAACATATTTAGGGTTAAAATATACTGTAAACTTGTTTTCGAATTTTGTGTGGTGGTATTATCGATATACCGACTTTTAGACTTTCGCGTTCCATGATATAATTAAGGCCAGTGCTACCTGGCAATTCAAAGGTATATAACACCTACGACGTGATCGTGTTAATTCTCGTACATATACATAACGGTATTACCGTTTCTAATTTGACAGATAAAGAAATTGAATTTCGTAAATCTCCCATATAACATTACATTAATCAAAATTCGTCATCTGTAAAGATCATGATTTTGCAAACCATTTGGTTTAGATTAATTATAGATTATGGACAATAATACATATCGGGTTATATTATAGATATTGGGCCTGTTTATGAAGTATTTATAAAGAATCGTTTGTTTGAGTAGAAAACCCTTAATAAGCTAAATAAAAACAATCGGTCAATATTTGAGTATGATCTCTAAATGCTTCTCGATCTATCGATGGCAAAGTATTTGATCATAAAAATTAAAAATACATTTAAAGATTAAGTAGTCAAATAACGATAGATCCATGGCACCTGGCACATGGCATGGAATCTATGACATGTCACAAATGACAAATTGTTAAAAGCAAGTGCTTTAATGAAAAGTTCCAGTGCTCCGGCAGTTAATGAAATGGTAAAGAGTCAGCGATAGAACTGAAAATATAATTTATATAATTTCAACCCACGTATTTTTCTTGGTACCTACGGTGTACTAAACTATGAATATTAATTCATAGCTCGCTAAGAAAAAGCTAAACATATACAACAGTGAATGCATACAAAAGCTATTCTCAGATTTTCAGTTAATAGCTTGACGTACTAACATATTCTAATGTTCTTGAATAATAAGAAACCTGTTTAAACGGCAGAAAGGTTATTGTTAAGATGAAATTTCAACCTTTTCTATTTTCTTCAACATTAATGATTAACTACTATATTATATAACCCACCACAATTTACAAAACCCGACACTGTTGTTCTAAGATTCCTGTTTCTGGTAAAAATGTAGGTAGACTTTTTATTTATCGTGTCTATGACGGGCCAGATGAATTTAATGAAAATAAGTTTAAATTGTTGAGTTTTTTCATTCAAAGATGGCGTTCACAGGCTTTACTTTTACATTAGAAGACGTAAGTAGTTTCAGAATTGATGTTTTACGTGTGTATCGTGTACTGACAATATCTATATATTAATACGTGAAGCGAAAACTTTGGATCCCTTATTACGAAAATTTGGCGAATGGAGGAGTATAAAATTTCGTACATTTATAGTTTATACAGAGAAGAAGTGACAAATGATAAAAAAATTTAACAATATTTGCTACAAAGTTTAAAAAAATGCAAAAACGGGTACATACAGCTATGAATGTCCAGTATATATTTTGACCTGTCATGGTACAAAAGTCTATACAATGACAGGTCAAGTAATATTGGCCAATGAAATAAACCATGGTCGAAATTCGACCACCACGCGATCTCTAGTTAATATTAAATATATGAGTGGTATTGTCTCGATGACCGCGCTCGCGTTGCGTTTAATAACTAACATTAAATTTGCTTTTAAGAATTTGCGATTTCGAAATATTAACATCTTAAAACTTGACTTGGACAAGGCACAATAATATCAATTTACTCCGCATAATTACACTATGCCTAGATATAAATTAATAAATCCATAATCAGCCGTTCAACAAATTCGCCTAGCGTCCATATTTTTTTCAATTCCCTCATAAAATTATAATGAGTCGACGCGGGATATAAAATTTATGTGGTGATCAAATTAATGTATAGTTGGTGTTCGACCCGTGGCTGATATACAGCTCGATCGTGAGTTATGTTGGTATTTACGAAACAAATAGTTCCTCTTACCGTTGCCGCTTTAAACGATATACGTTTCTCTAATTGAAATTTAGAGTTGAATCCTACACGTTTAAACGTGAAAGTTTGTGAGGATGTATGGATGTTTGATGCTCTTTCACGCAAAAACTAATGAACCGATTCCGATGAAACTTGGTATGTATAGCTTGAGACCTGGATTAACATATAGGCTAATTGTTATCCCAACATTCGGGATCGGGACTTACGCGGGTGAAAACCAGGGTCGCAGCTTGTATATTTATACAAAGTTTACAGGTAAAGGTCTGAGACTAATAAACTTATGCTGTAACCGTTCTAGCACTTCACTCAGAAGTGAAATCTTTATATTAATACGTAATGAGAATTCTTGTACACATTAAAAAAAATCGCAGATAGCGTAGATATGATTAAAGTTATTTTAATTATTAATTATATTGTCATAATATTATTAATATTCCAATTCTAGTAAAGCGCAGGTTTAAAATATTACACGATAGAGATTAGATCTTTGTACATCAACAAATAATAATTTTTAAAATCGGTCAATAGATGACGGATACCTACATAAAAATAAATACATAGAACCTCCTCCTTTTTTGAAGTCGCTTAAAAATGACTCCACCTACAAACATTACATTTATGAGTTTAAATTAATATTTAACTAGAGTCAAAAAATGTTTTAAATTACAAATGAAAAATTGTTGGGTTTGAGTTTAGTTAGGAGTTTCGCTTGTATTATTTAAAAGTGAATTAAGTTGAGTCCTTAAGGTAAAACTTCGCCCAACTTTGTCTAATTAACGGTGACCTTCGCGTAGCTAGGAACGTTATGCAACCATACAAGCTTAATTTTTAATGAATTAAGTAATCATGAAGTACCTATGTTGTTTTTGTTGAATAGATTTTTTATATAAAATAATTAACTATCACAAACCTTGAGCACAGATGTTTTAATTTTCTAAAAAGTTACGGTTTATGTATAACACTTATAAATTAATAACAAAACATTTACAAGTATCGTTATAATATAAAAATAATATTTATTTATTTCGGGCAAGCCTATATAATTTTTATCTGCAAATACTTTCAAGACACCATTGGCATTGCCACGGAGGCGAACGAGCACCGAGGCATATCTCCTGATGGCAGCAAATCCATCTATACGTCTTTCGGCGAACATTGTCGACGTGGTACAACTCTACGGCAGCCCCAACAATGTCCTATGTTATTTATTATACTGGATATGTAGATCGCTGTATGCACGCACACTATATCTGGTCTACAGATTACATGTGTAAAAAGATTGACAAAATGCCCCAAACTTACGGGCACGCATATTACTTCGTCCTACGTTCCCTGTCGATGTCCATATCGTCTTTCGGATCCTCGGTGACCCAATGGCCCACATACTTAAAGGTGGTAACCCTTTGAAAAGGTAAGCGACATAGTGAAACCTCTGGTAAACATTGGTACGTAAATTGTGCAATAACTTCCCAATAAATTACCTTAACTTATTGGGAAGTTATTGCACAATTTACACTACAACCAACATTTTACATACTACTTTTCTGTGTAAAAATAGAAAATTAGTAACATTTCTATAAAAATTGGTGAAGTACTTGCGATTACGTATTAATTTTGGGACTACAGCTGTCCCTTTCGTTCGAAGATCCAAAGATCCAGTCCCAAGTCAAAGTAGAAGAGGGTGTCTAATGAAAAGCCCTATTTTTACTGGGTAATAGGCGTTAAGGGAAATGTAAAGGTCGAACTCGGAAGATGATATCAAAAACTAATAAATATTTAGAACAAGAGAAAATATCCTTATATTCAAGATATGTAACAGTTACTGCACGAAGACCATCTGTATGCACTTATTCTTCGTACTATAATATAAATAAATATATGATACGCCTGTGAGCCTTCTTGAGAAAGAACATTAAGCAAATGAAATAATTTAGACCATATAAATCTCGAATCCAATTTACCTGAAGCTAACAAAAAGAATAAAATTGCAAATTAGCTATAAATTGTAACAAGTTAGCCTAGGTCACAGAATTAATGGAAGTTATAAAAGTCTTTCGAAACTTTTCCAAACCATTTATTACTTTCGAAAGTGTTATGAGCGGCATTTTTATCATTTCAAGCACAATTTAGGCTTTTAGTTTTTTTCTGGGAAATGTACAAAAAGACACGAGTAAATATGAAATAAACTTTTTATTGAATATATTTCGGGTTCTCTAAAAACCTCCGTATTGTGCCCGGGGCTGGGCTCCTTAGCGTCACAACCGTTTTTAGGATAAACTAAAAACAGTATAATATGTATATTTTAAGTATTGATGGGAGATGGGCAATCTTTTTTAATGTAGAAACTAAAGTAGGTACGAGAAATAACTTTCAGGGCCTTTCTTCTTTTCATAGACATTTTGATCTTGAAACTTTTTGATTTGATAAAAGAAAAATATAATACATGTTTAGCTTTCAATACCACACCTTAACCACCCGCCCAATAATTTTAGTCGAAGAGTATTTTTTGTGTACTTTTTTGATCTTAGAAATAATATTCTCATAGGTGGTTAAGTGGTAACCGAGTAGGTTAGCACATTACAAAGTTAAGTAATACTAGCCAGGTCAGCCTTAAGATGGGTGACCATTTTTAACACATTGAGACTCCTCCGTGCCTCGGAGAACACGTTAAGCCGTCCGTCCCGGTTGCCATACGAACATGTGTGGCATTCGTTACGGGTAGATGGAGTCCTAAAAAGTCCGACAACCTGGTCTAACTACAGAACTTCGAAATCGCCTAGTACTTAGGTTGTGAAGGTCTGATGGCAGTCGTTTCACGTAATATATCGAAGTTTGGCCGCATCGTAGTTCGATTTTTTAAAAAGACAACTCCCGCATTAGGTGTCGCGGGGAACTTTACAAACATAGAAACAACGGACACAAAGAACACTCAGACTCAGGTGGGAATCGAACCCACGACCTATAAGCATAGCGGTCAGGTCACTAACCACTAGACCAACAGTCAGTGCCAGTTGGGAAAAAGGCGCGGTGGATGACGAGGTACGGCTTGCTTGATCGAATTTAACAGTGTGCGGATGGCATACTTTTTTTTTAGTAAGATCAAAAAACATAAACTGAACTGTTTTTGATGATAATCTTCTGAGACATATAGCACAATGACACCTAGTCCCAAACTAAACATAGTTTGTACTTTTAGTTCTAGAATACGGATAAATATACTTACATTTATTTTATTATAATACATTATAGCATATTAAGCATACTTCTCTTGTGGTTCTTGTACTCCCTGGGAATTAAAACTTCAAAACAAGAAAAGTAGTAGCGTGTAGCGTAACCGCAGGCTAGGTTATCGGCAGTATGAAAGAATTTATTTTAAAAATTAAAACCTTCTTGCAAAGGCTTTCCAACTTTAAGTGCTGAGAAACTTCGCAAAGCTATATGGCGGGTGAATATTTAAACTCCATTGGGATAGGTACCTAAAGTTATCAATGTAAATATATAATGGAATCATGACATACTTTAAAATTTTGTTTAATTTTTTCAAAAAGAAGTTTTTATTTTTAACGGTATGTGTTTCTATTAAGCATTAGTAATTATTCACTTCTACTGTACTTCATACTGTTTGCTAACTTAACGAAAATATGCTTTTAACGAGAGCGCAATAACTGTAATACGAGGGCTACACTGAAAATTTAGGGAATCAAGGAAGTGACACAACATTACTATTTAAAAATGTATTTATTGCTTTTCGAAGTATTCTCCGCGAAATTTGACACATTTTCCATACGATGGAACCAATCATTGAAGCAACCATTCCATTCGGAAGTTGGGGTCTCCAAAATGGCCGTTTTGTAAGCGTCCACAGCTTCTTCAGGTGATGAAAATCTCTGACCACGCAATTTTTTCTTTATTTTAGGGAAAGTATAGAAATCATAAGGGCTTAGGTCGGGACTGTACCGCGGATGGTCTAATAATTCTATGTTTTCTTGCTCTAAAAACTCTTTTGTTCTGTGCGCGGTGTGAGAACTCGCATTGTCGTGATGGAGGATGATGCGGCGGTTGCAGTTCTCTTTACGGAGTTCGGAAACGACCTGTGGCAAACAAATGCTAGCATACCATTCTGCATTAACCGTTCTTTGTCCCTCAAGAGGAATAGTCGCAACATGGCCGGTTTTGGAGACAAACGTGGCCACCATTTTTTTTGCAACACTCCGTGAACGAACAATTTTAGTTGGCTTTAACTCATTTTCGGACACCCAAACTCGTGACTGGTTTTTTGTTTCGGGTTCGTACGCGTATATCCAGGATTCGTCACCTGATACAATATTGTATACAGCCTTTGAGGATCCTGTGTGGAATCTTTCGAGAGTTCTGACGCACCAAGTAACGCGAGCCGCTTTTTGCTCTTCATAGAGCAAATGCGGTATCCATCAGGAAAACAACTTTTTTACACCTAATTGTTCATGCAAGATTATTTGTATTTGACTCATGCCAATGTCTAAATTTGCCTGAATTTCGCGGTATGTCACATGTCGATCTTTCTCAATCAGCTTACGCACAGCATCAACGTTTTCTTGGGTGACTGCAGTTTTTGGACGACCTTGACGGAGATCATCACTGAGCTTGACACGTCCACGTTGAAATTCAGCAAACCAGCGATAAATTGTGGTTTTGGATGGGGCTTCATCACCAAATGCAGAAAGCATCCGGTCAACACACTGTTTTTGTGTTAAACCGCTTCGAAAGTCATAATAAATCATCGCCCTTGAATTTTCTCGACTCAATTCCATTTTCTCAACGACTAAACAAGTTTGAGAAGACCTTGTGAGAAGACCGAGAATCTTTTTTTAAATAAATAAATGGTATTCGATTTTTAAAACCAAGGAGTTTTCAATTAAAAAGATTTTAATATGATAGGAATAGTGGAAATATTCCATTCCCGATACTTTTAGTGCAGCCTATGTATAAGTACGATTCAACATTTATTTCAAAGTAGGGAATGGGGTGCAAGTTTCCATTAACACTGATTTATCTCGAAATTCTTAAGGAAGAACTTTTTTAACGACGTTTCTTTTCTTCGTTCAAAGGCGAACATACAATAGCATGATTTTAGATGTTGCAATCTCCGATTAACAGAACAACTGGAGTGTCAATAAGTTAAAAAAGATTTTACTATAACTCATGAAGTCAAAATACATACATACACTCAGCCTGTTTTTATTTCCGCCCCGCAAACATTTTGCCAAATATAATTTGGTACCACTCACATAATAGGGGGCAAGCCTAGTGCCGCCAACCACTTTGGGAATTAAAGATGGAAAAGTTGGGAGAAAATTGAAAGTGACAAGTATGCAAGAAAGAAAGGCAATCGAAAGAAAGGAAGGAAGGGATAAAGACAAGAGAAAATGAACATGGGCCACGCTATCTATAAGCCTTTAGGTTACAAAAAAAAATTGTGACATATATTCGAATCGACCAAAAGTCGACTTCCGTGTGGCCACACCTCCGTAGGTACAATATGTAAATAAGTATGAAACTTTTTCCTCGCCCTCTGTATTCAGAGAGGGAGACAAATGGTTCTAGTGTCAAGTCACTCGGAGGAAGCTATTAATCATGTCTGTGAGGAATCTATAGGTAAAATGAGGAGTCAACCGCCAGCGCCACACATACTGAATACATGTTTTAGGGAGATTTATGTTCCGAATTATGGGACATTAGATATCAAAAGTTATAAAAATAACGCCTGGTCGTGACAGTATGTTATGAGTTCCCTAAGACTTAAAAACGGTTCTATTAATTTTATCCATCTTAATCATTTTCTATCTTCTTGTCGCACTAGTTTGACCAAGGATAGTTTTACTCTGTCTTAGTGATATGACTATAGATTCTGTTGTTACATATTAGCCTGTTAGTTCCTCTAGATTGTGGAGGAAGGCGTGTTAAGTCCCTCTAACAAGAACAGAGGGTCCTCCAACCAGGTTAGGTGATCATGCATGGTGTACCGCGGCTTAATCAATGTTGGGAAGTGAATAATAATAATAGTTTATTTTCTCACCATAACCGAAATACAATGATACAACAAAATTAAACACAATAAATAACAAGAAAGAAAAGACTTAAGCTAATGTGTATCCAAAATATTCCGGCTGTGGATCGCTGGTGCCTGAGGTAGGTCGGTATCACCTGTATTACAGGTCACCAGGTCAAGTTATACATATATCCTATATGAGCTTTTATGGCACGATACAGAATCATTATTCACTAAATAGTTTGGCTTATATTCGCTAGTCGGAGCTGAAGTATATTTTGTTGTATGTGAATGTCGCTCCAAGATCAAATTATCTAAACACTGGTCAAAAACATAATATCATGGATCGGTTCTTCATGTCCTTTAATTTAATTGTAGAAATTCGTGTTATATGTCAATATGGTTCAGTATTTTAAGCTGTTTCATTCACATGGAATTCACAAGCCATTGTAGCATTCACAAAAATATTGTTATAATGTCTCCTTTACATAGAAACAGTACAATTTTCTCAAAAATAACCGTACAGAGTAAAACCTCTTTTACATTTTATAACAAGCTGAATCTTTTAAAAATATTCTTTGCTTTCTACTTCTTCTTTATTTCAAAGCACTTCAAGGAACTCATACGAGACAAGAACGTGACTTCGAGTCGATTTAAATCAAATTAAAAAGACATTTATACCGTCTGCCTGCCTGAATTTCTTTTTTAATTTCCCTGTCGAGTTGTGAACAAGGAACGTGTAAGTAAAAAATGTTGGGGAGCGAAGTAAACGAGTCCCGAGCACGTTTTAAGTATGGTACCGTAGTCCCGGACTCGCAGTCAGTTCCGGACTCTAGGGCTGTCGACAACTGACAGCTCAAATTGTGATATATTATCCTCGAGCAACAAGGGTCAAGTATTTTTTGTTATGAGAAACCTTTCAGATGGTAATTATGCGTGAATGTTTATTCAACGGTATTATTAATTTTCATAACAAAGCTGGCGGATCTTTCCTTGAGTGTTTGTCTATTTTCCTTGTTAAACTGTGTCTTAACCTAATTCCTATTTTAACTTTTACTTTTATAATTCAGTGTAGGAATGAGATTTTATTAAGTTGTAAGTCATCCTACAGACGTGGTTGAATTTTTTAGTAAGTATAGGTAGGCTCATACCAATTTTCGGTGCTACAATGGTTAAGCTAATTTACTATATACCATATGAGCTTGTACATAATTAATTATTTTATTACCAATTAGATATTTTCATGGTGAGTCACTATTCTCAAATATATAATATGATCTAACAATAGAATATCGTTATTCCTTGACATATTGTTATTTTGTCGAAAAAGTATTACATTGCTAATTACCCTTTTTTCCACCAGAAAATATACACAATCCATATTACAAGCAGTATATAATAAAGGCAACGACCCCTTCTGAATACTTTTTCACTGTCTCATTTATCTGGTTAAGTAATTACGAGCACCTAGCCAACTAATTAGTAGTGACATCCCTAATTCTTTGCGATCCTTTAGTGTCGGACTTACAACTGTCTGTGGGATCTGCATACATTTGCATAAAGTTGTTCCCGGACTTTCATGGACTTGTCCGTCACTAGACGTGGTTTTATTTGTCTACGAATTGCATCTCCAGTGGTGCTACTTTTGTTAATTCACTTTCAACTTTTACATGAAACTTTGCTAAAAGGACGTCGGAAAATTATAATTTGCTCAAAAGTATAACGGTAATTTCATTTCACAAAGTTTCTACTGATCATCAGAAAGTTTAGGCAGGTGTTCATAAAAATAAGAATATAACGCAAAAAGATTCTTGAGTTTCTTGGTTTTTTATTATGCCAGAATCCATGAGATACCATAACGTTAAGATCCAGCTGCTTGCATGCTTGTTTACCACCACAATGGTATAAAAAAATACAAGACAAACATATTTTCTACTACTTACTATATATTTGAAACCTGTCATGTGTCATGTGCCTGCACTTGTTATGTGACATGCATATTTTTTTTTGCCTACCCGCATTCTCGACACATTTATCCAATTTCATGTACTATTAACCCACGAATAGTGTGACGTTAGCCATTCAGCGTTTGCCGCGTTGCAAAAATAAATATTTACTTATTTTTGTTGGCCAGTTTGTATCGCTGGGATGGTACTTTTTGGTGCCAACTGGCAAGTTTTCAGCACGACGTTCACGTGCCGCTAGGGACAAAGCTTGATTGCGTTTACAGCCTCTGTAATGTTGTTTATTTCTGTTACTGTATGTAACATTCGTGGCATTTACACTTATTTTTTGGAGTTTAACATTAAACAAATAGGTTTAAAAAGAATCGTAGTTCGTAGTTTCCTTTTGTGGGATAGAAATGTATTATAAAAAAAAAGCTGCTTGATAATATCATTTTAATACGCTTTGCTCTTGAGATTAAAAAAACACAGGGAATAATTTTTTTTTTGTTATATTTTAACTTATTAAGTTTTTTTTAACCGACTTTAAAAAAGGAGTAGGTTCTCAATTCTGCTGTATTTTTTTTTATGTTTGTTATCTCAGAACTTTCGACTGAGTGAACCGATTTTGATGATTCTTTTTTATTTGAAAGCTGGTGCTTCCCGTGTGGTCCCATTTCAATTCGTCGGCCTTTTAGGTGGGAGTAGGGGAAGAGGAGAGAAGAGTGGGAAGAGGGGAGGGGGAAGCGTGAAGGGGGGGGGGGGGAGGGAAGGGGTAGGGCATCCGGTAACCCCACTTCCGCGGCGAAAAGTAATGCAAGCATAGCTTCACTGCCGGTTTTCTGTGAGGCCGTGGTATCACTCCGTTCGAGCCGGCCTATTCGTGCCTAAGCATGGCTCTCCCACGATGAAACAAACGTTCAATAAACAAGGTATTTTAGAAATAAATTAGGGTCTCATTAAACATGACTAACCGCTTGAAATTGTTTATAAACCAATTGCCAGATCAATTACTACTTCCTTGGATCATAAAATATGCTTTTTCTCAAATACTATAAACGTAAATTAATAATAAGAAGAATTTAAGTGTGAGGTTAAGTAAATAAGTTGATGGTTTAAGTGCTTGCTCAGTTGGGCAGCTTTAAATCTAACAGACATATGCGGCCTCCGACTACGATCTACATTTCCAGAATAGATAGATAGGGACCCAGATAGGGACAAAAAATTGTGTGATCCACATCACACAAATTGTTGTCCCGTGTGAGATTTGCATTGAGAAATATTAATTTATTAATTTCAATATTCGTTTTTCTATTAACAACATGTGTAATGACTATTCCTTATAATATATGTGCATTGTCTTTAAATTTAATTACAGCATCAAAAAACTACCAACATATTCCTGTTCGAAATTCAATCAAGTCAACAAAAGCTAACACTTGAATCGAAATAGTTTTCCAAATAACTCTAAACAATTCCGTAAAGGCGTAACTTTAGCAATATCGGATAGTCATGTCGACACTCGACACTCGCTGTCCGACAAATCCGACACCGGTGTCCGGTCTCAGGAGCTCTCGATACAATATCAAATACATTGGGGTGAATCACTAACTTTTAAATTGTATCTCTCAAGCTTACAAATATTTTGTTGAATGCAAGTTTGTGTAGAGTTAAGGCAATTTGCGAATTTTGTGGTATATTCATATTCGATACACGTACTTTAAACTGTTTTTAAACTAAAGATCATCTCTAAAGAAGTGCAATAGATTGCATCGTAGGCGAAATTTAAAAATGAAATACCAAAAAAGTTTGTTCAGTAGATTTAATTACTTATTTATGATAGTACCCTTTTATGCTTGAGTACCTATCAGTCACTCTATAAACAATAGACCATCCACAAACTCCAGTAACTCCACAATACACTGTTTGACTTCACTGAAGTGGCACACCACTTCGCCAACTGGCGCTGCGTCGAGTGTCGTGTAGCTTCTTCATTTGTATGATTTACAAGTTATTCTCAGTTTTGGTGTACTTTGTGTCTGTTCATTGCATGTTTGTAAACACCCGTCCGCTGTCAGGGAGATTTTGGAAGTGTGAATACATACACACACTTGGTTATAGTCATCGGGCCTGCCACTCGAATGTTGCTGAGCCTATTCATCCCCACAGAGCTCTGGCCACCCTGCTCAACACTAGAAGTGCAAATATTACGCTAGCAGTGCTGGTTAATCGCATTAACTGCTAGGTTAGTATTAGCTTCTCCCAGCAAGCAGCTACACCAAAAAAATGTTATACCTTAGTTACAAGTACAAAACTTAAGTAAATAAACTCAGAGTAATCTATCCTAATATAATAAAGCTAAAAAGTTTAATTGATAAAGGTTGAACATGCAGCTCTCTCAAATTTGACATGATAATATTTTTTAACAATATTTTTACATTTGACCAGTTCTTGAATGTTAACTGGGTTATTTAACATAACGCTATGAACCAAAGGAGCGAAGCAGTGACACTACGTGCGGGTGAAACGACAAGTATTTAATACCGAATGATTAATTTTAATAACTAGATAAGCTTGACATAATCAGCTTTTAACAAACAGCAGCTTTGCTATCCAGTGACATAATAGTCGCTAATAATTTTGTAAAATATTCATGTGTATAATAATGAAATGAGGCGCGTGGGTTCATGTTGTAATTTAACACAGGGTGTTGACAATCTAAACGGAATAGAGTATGACCATGTTCTGTTGAGACACAATTGTAGAAGTCCCTTTGTTTATCAGTCAGTTAAAGATTGTATACTAGGCTTTTAGCCACGCCCCTGGCTTTGGCGTTGGAGCTTACGGAGAGCTTATTTAAAAAAAAACATTTATTCTTGAACAGGAGTTGTATTTTAATGGTTTAGCGAAACTACGCTTATAAATTATTACATTATTATTTTTCAACCAACATTTCATTTACAATTTTAGTATTACTACCATATTACAAAACTAAATAATACAAAACAATATAATGGCCTATGAAGGCATAGTACCTACAAGTTCCTCCAAAATTATAATCTAGAATATTCTACAGAGAATATTCATAAATCAAAGCTCACTTTCAGAAAAACACACCTTTTGTAGAAAAATAAATTCGAAATCCATCCACTGTTTGAGAAGATTCATTCGGCTAGCTATTTACTACATCAGCTTTTAAACTATAAAGATATTAATATCGTAAATGAATTCTGTCAACTTATTTTGTTCTCTAAAAAGGACCTGACTGTTACATTTGCCTTAAAGTTATACTTACTGTTGTACTAACGTGTGTATTTCGGTAATACCCAACTAGTTTCGGTCACCACAGAGACTTTTATCAAGGGGTTAAGTGATTTGCAGCGTCAGTACGAGGTGCCAGGTAGCTTCTCGCCTCGAGGCCCCAAACCAGTAAGTCATTACCGAAATATAGAACCGTATAACGTAAGGTCTTCACACAAACATTTCAATTTTAGACATAAATATTAAAATAAACGGGATGAAAAATGTAAATAAAAGATTGAATACAACACTAATTGTAGTAATTAAGCGGCGGTAGCGTAATGGCTAAGAAGTCGGACTTGCCATCAAGTGGTTGCGGGTTCGAACCTCACCCAGTGCACTACCGACGTGAACCCACTCCTAACAAAACATTTAGCTTAGCTGGAGGGGTTAACAAGAATACTAGTAATGGGTAAAAAAAACTAAATACAACCATAATTTTGTCCGGATAGAATGTTTTAGCTTACAGCATAAAAACAGGCTAACTAACTGGCTTTAAATGCTCAAAATATGAAATGAAACAATGTTTTATTAGGTTATTTAGTTATGTAAAATAATTGCCCCTGTGATTTATTTTGAATTTTGACTAAGTGCTACACCAATAAGGAAATCTTTCCGAAATATTTTAATAAGAACCCTGTTTTGCTCTAGAAACATAATTTTCGACAAAATTAATACTTGAAATTCCAACAAGCATCTGAACCAAAACAACATTATACTCAAATTATAATATTCCCAATAATTCCATCAAAGCTAAAGGAAACTCGGATAATAAAATTACTTCTCATTCCAACAATTATCAAGGCGAGCGATCTTTCTCTAGGGAATTAAATAAACTAGTGTTGGCAACCTTGCTTTAAACGTAATTCCTGAGAACTTTCCGTTTTACAATACTAGAGTTTGCACTTAGCTCTCTCCGCCCCCTACACACCCGTGCTGCCTCCCTTGGCCTGTCGACTCGGCACATCGTGTACTGACTTGCCGACTCGACAAGTCCGACTTAAGTGGAGCAGCCTGTATTTATTTCATTCAAGTTTTGTTGTTTGTTTGGAAGGAAAAGAACATTACAGCTATTTAAACTTACTAGTGGTCGCCCGGAGATAAATTTGATCGTAATTCACCTTCAACCGAGCTTTATAACAACTAAGCTCCGTCGAAGGTAAGTAAGGAAAGATTTAAAAAAAATATGGATATGTCTAAATTGTTTGGTTGATAACAAAAGAAAATTAAAATCGATTGACAAACAGAGGAGAAAAAGTACTGAACGGTTTTATTTATACCTAAGACACTACATAAGTTTTGTCGTACATTGTGTACATTTTGTTTAGAAGTAGTCTCATCTGGCAGTAATACAGGTCTTCATACGTGTAAAACAGATGCTGAACAAATTGCTCCTGTACCCTCTAGAAAACCGCCGCATATCTCCTCAAAATCTCTTGTAAGCTCCTGATCGCTCGAAAACTAACTCTAGTGTTAGCAACTGAAGGGACTCCCCCTCAGTTGCTTTTTTACATACGGGAATAGTGCAAAGTCACATGGTGCTAAATCTATAAGGATAATATATATAATAATAATAATAGTCCGTAGTTTTGTAGGCTCGATGTGCAGGGGCGTTATCTTAATGCAAATGCCATGTATCCGCTCTTGAGTTTGGTCGTTCATATTTTAAAGCTTCCTCGGCACATCAGTCATCATGGTACCCTGAATGAACCAAGTTTCCGTACTTTGAAATGGTCGTGAAGAATCCGATGAACAATTGGTGCACTTAACTTGAGGGGTTCTTCAGTCGATATGTCACGCGTCGGTATTCCTACAATAATTTTCGTAGAGTCTCAATGTTTTTATCAGTAGTCACTTTTATCGGCCTGCCTGTATTGAATTGAATATACCACCGATAATTTAAAAATCGAAAAAAAAGATTTCTTGCCTCTAAATATGACTTCAAATCATAATATCTAGTTTGCATACGATAAAACTTATGTAGCGCCTTAACTATGTAGGTATAGATGTTTTTAGTATTTTTTAATCATACCCTATCTATATAAAAAATAAATCACAATGTTCGTTTTTAATAAAATAAAGAAAAAAATGAGATGCCTCTGTTCGTGCTAAAACTTCTTTAATTATGCATTCACAAGATATATAATAAATGATTTTAATGAAGTAAGAACTCCATAAATTACTATTTTATCTTAAAGAACGAATAGAAATAATAATATTCTATCCAAATACAACAATAACACTGAAGTATGTTTGAATTATGACAAAATGTACTAGGAAATGTATAAGATTTGGGCATATTTTCTTGTGAATCCATAAAACAAAGGTAAACATTATTTTTATCTACAACAGATCAGTATTCGCTCTATAAATAAGATATCCACATTGAAAACTACTGAGATTAAGTTACTGGGATTTTTTAACACAATAAATTCATTTTGTTATCTATTTAATCAAATCTGCTGTACTGTTCGTGGGAGAGCCATGTTTCGGCACGTATGGGCCGGCTCAACCGGAGTGATACCACGGCCTCACAGAAAACCGGCAGTGAAGCAATGCTTGCATTGCTTTTCACCGCGTGAGTGAGTTTACCCCCTCTTCCCCACTCTTCCCCTCCTCTCCCCCCCCTCTTCCCCTATTCTCACCTTAAAGGCCGGCAACGCACTTGTGACTCTTGAGTTGCAGGTGCCCATGGGCGGCGGTAGTCATTTACCGTCAGGTGACCCGTCTACTCGTTGGCCCCCGATACCATAAAAAAAAAAAATCTGTAAAATTTGTGAAAGCGTTCTTAACTTAATGAAACTGAATTAGGTAATTGGATATGGTATAGGTAGTTAATATGATAAGTAATTGGAAAATGATATGGGATTCAATCAATGTCAACAGGAGTAGATCGACATTATTATTAACATTTAAAGAGACACCGACCGCATATTATATTTAACCATTAACCTGACAAATACAATGTACTGTCGAAACTTTGTACTGGAAGGCTCTTGGCAATACTAACGAGGTAAGTTGGAAGTAGACGTGCCTAATACCTCCACAACTATCCTGGAGACTGGCTATTATTTGAACTGGGGACGAACTTTGTCCTCAATTGAAACTAAAATGTTAAAAGTTTTATTGTTATTTACAAGTTTTTTAACTTGTAACCCGAAATGTGGTCTTACAATTTCTTGAATGTTGTCCAAACTTCGTTTTCACAGCTTGTAGTTTTTACACAGTATACGAATTTCAACCTTCGTGGGAGGGTTAAAAAAGTACATGGATTTAGAGTGGGCATAAAACAACACACAAGAAGTATTAAAATGCTTATTTTTAGCTAGAATTAAATTCGTAATAATAGTAGACCAGAAACTTAGTGTAGGCGCAATTTCAATAGATTCAACCCAGTCTTATATTACAGCGAGTGTTCGTTTTGACTAGAACTATATTGGAATTTTGAAAGATACAGGGGAACTGTGTTCTGTACTATTCGATTTTTTCCTATGCAAGCAATTTTCGCGTAGGTAGTAATTTTTTGGTTAAGCTTGACAATTTTTTTTTAAGTGCTGGTAGGCAGGCAGATACTAAAAGTTGTTAATTAAATATTTTCTAATGAACTTGTAAGCAACGTGGGAACCAGACAGAACTGATTCTTTAATGAATGTTAAACACCCTTTCGGCCGCCATCATAACTGTGTTTCACAACCAGTTGTCTACGAGGATTTTTTAATCTTTCATGGCAACCAGTTGTGATAGAAGAACATTTCACGACCTTCACAGAACGTTTCAAAATATCTATAATGGTCAATTTCTTGGTTAAATTAATAAAATTAGAATCCTTACAATTATACATTTAAAATGTTGTTTAATGAGGATATCGACTCGGGTTTAGACGAAGAAATATGTAAATATGTTTTACGAATCGATGAGAACGACGACTGAGTCACTGCCATAAACCAGTCACTAAATATACCATAAATACTACTGTGCAAACTTTTTATAGTTTGAAATCTGGGCGACTTAAAATATAAAAATACACATGACGAACTTGGAGCTCTGACTTACAAAGTCACGCAAGGAATTAAATATAGAACGTGGAGTTAACGAAAGAAATAAAACTGAGTAAGCGAATGCTTTCATGATTATTTTTTAAAACGCTTCAAACAATGCCGAGAAAGGAAACAATTTTATATTTGTTTATAATGTTGTCCGATTTCAATAATACTTTTTCATCAAGGATTGTTTGAGCGATCGTCACATGTACATTTCGAACAACAAATCTCACCATAATGATGGAAATAATGCTACTGTTCTTTTTTATGGTATAGGGAGCAAACGAGCAGACGGATCACCTGATGGTAAATGAGAGTCACTAGTTCTAGAGTCACAAGTGCGTTGCCGGCCTTTAAGGTGGGAGTAGGGGAAGGGGGAATAAGGGGCGAGGAAGGGAGAGAGGAAGAGGAAAGGGTTTAGGGCCTCCGGTAACCTCACTCACTCGGCGAAAAGCAATGCAACATTGCTTCCCTGCCGGTTTTCTGTGAGGCCGTGGTATCACTCCGGTCGAGCCGGCCCATACGTGCCGAAGCATGGCTCTCCCACTGAAAACTCAACTCAACTAAGATAATTTAGGTGCATAAAAGTCGGTTGGGTGTACTGTTTTATCACTATCACTACATATTATAAAACAAAGTCCGCGTCGGTCTGTCTATCTGTTCGCGATAAACTCGATAACCAACGAACGTATTATCATACGGTTTTCACCAATAGACAGAGTGATTCATGACGAAGGTTTAGGTGTATAATTCATTAAGGTTTTGTGTAAATGGCTGAAATATGACGATGATTGTTGAAAATGTCAGAAAAATCAATATATGCGTTGCTACCCGAGCGAAGCCAGTTAGTTAGTTAGTTAAAAGATATTACCAAGTAATGTTAACTAGTAGAACTATTTTGCCTAAGACACCCTTTTAAGAAAATGAGAATCCTACCAAATAGAAAAGTTGGTAATATCTAAAGTAACACGTAACACGTAAATTATACTTATGTTATTACGTCTAGACACCATTCTTTACTTCAGGGAGGAAAGGGGGTTTAACTGTTGGTATCGGGTGACTTGATACTTTTAGCAGAGTTTTCGTTAATTAAATTAAAAAAAAAATTGATGCTACTTATGGATACATTTTAATTTTTTTTTTGGCATAAAGCGATTGGACTAAACTTTTGTAATGTTTAGACCAATAGACATTATAATAGTTTATTATTGATCAAAAAAGCTTTCTAATGAGTAACAGAATGTTAAAACTAAACACTGAAAGTATTTTCTAAATGGTTTTTAGAAGCTCTTTGTCTTCAGAAGCGAAATTCCCTTTTTATTAATAAAAAATCGAACAGTTTTTACAATCAAAATTATGTATTCGTGTCATTATAATAGTCGTTTTCGTCCTTATATTGCTTTTGACGTTTTAATGGAAGAGGAATTGCTGCGTCGGCTAGAGAAATCCTGGAGACGGTAATCCATAAACTTCACCTCTTTTACTACCTTTTCTGATTGATATAATTACACCGGTAGTTACTTCTTTTTAAATCTTAATTTTTCTGCGATATTAAATTTCTGCAGAAAAATAATATAATAAAATTACAAGGATTTAGATTGTTATTGGTAGAGGGCTCTGTTTTCGCATTTAGACTTGTATTCGGTCTGCAGGTAACGGATAACTGGCTAGTTGACTAGCTCCTTCCAGAAGCACAGAACTCTTATGGGGCGTTCACAGGCTTCTAGGAGCGAGGATCCTTGCCCGTTGTGTGGTCCTTCGCACTTCATGATAACGTGGGTGGCAGTTTCCTGCGCGTAGAGTCACCCTCTGCATAGATTGCTGTCTGTCGCATTGATGGTGCTATTCGGATGTCAGGCCAGTTGAGACTGAATAGTCTGCAAGTTAAACGTGGTCTGACTTCTGTCAGCACCAGTTTAGATAGTGTGCAGTCAGGTATGATTGCCCAACGTTGTGCGCTTCACGAGCCGATTGCCTTACCCAAGATCGGAGTTGGTTGAAGAGAAGTGGCAGCAGTGTAGTTGGAGACGGTACCGTTGTTGTAGATCTCTTCCTTGCCAGCTTATCGGCGGCATCGTTCCCGTGTGAATCGTTACCTCCCTAGATGAGGCTAATCGTTCAGCGTTTGGTGGCATTCATAAATAAGACCGGAGCTCATTGTGTTGCCCCCCAGTGCTTTTACAAACACGGATGGTCATTGTCATACTATCTAACAGTATACAGATGTTGTACTTCTTTATACCGTTTACATGACTGCAGTGGTGGCGTTGGTAATTGGGTAAGGATTTAGATATTTCCACTTAATTTCAAGAGTGCAAATAATGACCCGGAAGGGAAGGAACGAAGAATCACCCAAATAGGATGCTTTCACAACCACGTTAATTATTACTACTTCAAAATAAATACGAGCATATTCTGAACAAAAGTTCTCGAAATATAAAATGCTTTCTTTATCAAGAAACCAGTCTATGAAAAATCATGATCTGTGTCGTTCGTTAATAATTGTTTTCATGGGGTTTATGAC
This sequence comes from Euplagia quadripunctaria, assembly GCA_963859945.1. Classification (NCBI taxonomy): domain Eukaryota; kingdom Metazoa; phylum Arthropoda; class Insecta; order Lepidoptera; family Erebidae; genus Euplagia; species Euplagia quadripunctaria. The sequence continues at coordinate 16,342,402 of OY982573.1, read as the reverse complement.
CCGGCGAGCATCGTTAATAGCTGCCAGAAGATATTATTATGACGAAGTTCACGAAGCAAAAAATATTTTATACTAGTAATGAAAATAGACGGTAATGAATTCATTTATAAAAATTCCGTTTTAACTACGCATTTATCAACTTTAGGTTCTTAAGTAAATTACTACAGAATTAAGTAATTCCGTTTATCTGGCGATCAAAAATTATTTTCGTAACCAATTACGATAAGGTTTTTTAATCTTACTTGGGAACCAGTTTTATGTTAAGAAAATATACTATTTTCTCGCAACAAGTTAGAAGTAAGAAAGGTAATTTTTAGCAACTGAATTAGGAGTTTCAAAGTTTGAAAATTAAGCCATTGATATATATATTACTAGCAGCGCCTCGAGGTTTCACCCGTGTAAGTCCCGATCCCGTGGGGATATCGGGATAAAAATCTGGGATATCGGGGCAAACGAGCAGACGGGTCACCTGATGGTAAATGACTACCGCCGCCCATGGGCCCTACACCTCTAGAGTCACAAGTGTGTTGCTGGCCTTTAAGGTAGGAGTAGGGCAAAAGTTTTGGAGGGGGGGAGGGAAGGGTTAGAGTCTCCGGTATCCTCAATCACTTGGCGAAAAACAATGCAATCATTGCTTCACTGCCGGTTTTTTGTTTGGCCGTGGTATCACTCCGGTCGAGCCGGCCCATACGTGCCGAAGCACAGCTCTCCCACGAAAAAATCTGATCTGGTGAGAAATAATTTCTCACGAGATGTGATTTTTTCTATCCTATTCCGATCTAAGTCACATTTCTCAGAAGTAAATAGAAATGTTACTTAGATCAGAATAAAGGGCTGTTTTATTACTATTATATACATACTGTAGTGACTGTCGTATGCTAAGGATAGAGAAATTGTAATAGATTGGCACCGGGTTTAAATATAATCGTGTTATTAATTTGTATGTATGTAATACTAATAGCACCCCGCGGTTTCACCCGCGTAAGTCCCGATCCCGTAGGAATATCGGGATAAAAAGTAGCCTATGCGTTAATCCAGGTCTCCAGCTATCTTCATGCCAAGTTTCATCGCAATCGGTATAGGTAGGAAGTACATACACTGAAGGCTTGACGGATAAAATTTATTGGAGAGTTTTTTAGTAATTATTCTGTAAGTAGCAAAACAACTAAAACCACCACCCAACGAATAAACCCTATGGCGTTCAACTTCCTGACATTTGGACCTAATTACACTGGCTGTGTATGTATATGTGTGTTCCTTCTATAACTAACTTGTCGCATTGAAGACTTAAAACGACTTTAAGGTAAATTCTTTTTTAAATAATATTGTGACTTATTTAGTTTTTCAAGGCAAAGAAATTTATCTTATCGAGCTTCGACCGAAACAAAAGAGAATAAAGTTAATGGAGACTATTTAATACAAATAAATGTTTCGAATCAGTAAATTATAAATGTATACCTAGCCATTAATTCTTGAACACTATACAATTTGACGTTTTAAAAGGATCATTAAATATCAACATTGAAATAATAACATGGCTATCTCATAGCAGTAAATACAAGGCACCCTTTGTTTCTGAACGATCGATTATCTATATTCCAAACAGTAATGTGTAGCAAAGTAATGGTATAGGTTGAAAGGGCTAGCGTGTATTAGGTTACGGGTTGACGTCCTTTGCGTGTTTCGTGCAGACATACTCTTTTTATTTTTATTGCCTTTGAATTTAAAATCTCTTCTAGAATTCTAATGTTTACTTTTTTTTTTCAAACATGATGCATTAGCATTTATTTGTACCGATAAATGTGACAAGTTAACGAGACAGCTTTATTTTTGAAGTGAAAACTTCTTTAGGCACGTTTGTGCCCTTTTGCTAAGGAGAAAAAGAACTGAACTCATGACAGTCACGCTAATAATACATATATAGATCCACTAGAGGGCGCTAATCTAAACATTGAGTTCTGTCAGCTCCTTATTAATTAATGTCACCAACCTGCAAATTATGCCTATTTTATTTAAAATGACTTTTGTTTACTTCTCAATCTACGTTTTACTAACCCTTTTAAATGATAATAAAAATAACTAATAATAATAATAACTTGACACATCTCACGACCATCTGATCCCAAACTAGGCAAAGCCTGTACTATGGTAACCAAACTGCTGATAGACATACTTATATATTTCTAAATACATACATAATATAGATAAATTACACCCAGACACAGAACAAATGATCATGCTCATCACACAATTATTTGTCCTGGGTGGGAATTGAACCCACGACCTCTGGCTTAGCAGTCAGGGTCATTAACCACTAGACCAACAGGCCAGTCCTGTACTTCTTAATGTTTAATAATTACGATTCATGTTACGATTACTCTAAATATTTTCATTGTCAGCAATATTATCAACCTGTGTACATGTAGACTCAACATTTGCTTTAAATAAATAAAAAATCTTCTATCTTTCTTTCTTCTTCTATTTATAGGGATCTTTGAAGGCTTTTCCAAACAAGGCATTGACCTGTTGTTGTCTTAAGGCCACCCTAGTCCTCCCCCCGTTCGTCTAGACTAATCTGACAGGTATACATATATATATAACTACGGTTGAGTGTGGATAAAATTGGACTTAAGTATTTGTGAATCGGAATCCACGGATTATTTTTATTCATCTGTAGTTAGACGTGAGTATATTTACTCGTAGAGCTAAGTTGCTCCGTGATCCATAGGCTTTGAAAGAATGATGCAGAAATATTTAATTTTAATATCTGTATTATTATTTGAGTACCTGGGAGACCGACTCGATAGCTTTTTATAAAATCGTAATTTTCTTTTTTTTGGTAAAATGTCATTTTTCAAGGAAATACAACTATGCAGTTGAACTTAAAATGCAAAACTGTATCTGTATACAAAATTTCATCAAAATCCTTAGAGCCGTTTCCGAGATACCCGAGATATAAATACATACATAAATAAATACATACATACAAGAATTGCTCGTTTAAAGTAATAAGATAAATAAATTAATGTGCTAATTTAATTACTTAAGCACCTTAGTAAGGTAGTCGATCTTCAATGTATTTAGAATTATTCAAATTAGAAGCTTGTAACATGTTACCATAATTAGTAGACATTAATGAGCCGAGGAAAACTCTGTAGCTACTCTCAATTTTGGAATATTCAAGTACAATGCACCTAATAACACTCATTTATTTTACAAGCTGTACTTTACGTCATATTAAATTTTATTGCTTGGAAATATAAACAATCATAAAAGATTTTATTTTGTGAATATTTATGAAATGTAGTGTATAATCACAAATTTAAAATTTAAAACACGCCCGACCCTAAAATCCCTTCAATGATTAGAAAAGAGCCGATGATTTTCGAAGGGCTGAACAGATTTTCTTGAATTATGTATTAAGATTTTTTTTAATGGTATACGGGCAAACGAACAGACGGGTCACCAGATGGTAAATGACTACTGTCGCCCAGGGGCACCTGCAACTCAAGAGTCATAAGTGCGTTGCCGGCCTCTAAGGTGGGAATAGGGGAAGGGTGGAAGAGCACACTCTGCGAAAAGTAATGCAATCATTGCTTCGCTGCCGGTTTTCTGTGAGGCCGTGGTATCCCTCCGGTCGAGCCAGCCTATACGTGTCGAAGCATGACTCTCCCACGAGTAATACGATACCTAAGAACACGATCAAATCACTTTTCAAACAAAAAAACGAACTTAAATCGGTCCATTCGTTAGGGAGCTGCGATGCCATACACAGACACACAGGCACACATACACACAGACACGTCAAACTTATCTTTTTGCGTCGGAGTTTAAAAATAAAGAAGTAAGATATACTGTATTCAAAAGTTCTAATTTTGAAATCATTATGCTTCTGCTTATAAACATTGATTTTAATTTAAACGAAGAAGTACCTATAATACCATATTATTGTATACATAGGTACCAATTTCATCTATCAATATGAGTGTTATAGAACCTTATTGTTTGTTGCAGGCAAGCAGCGGCGCGGAGCCCCAAGTAGCCGTACTATGCGAGGCGGGGGGCACCTACCACCCCCAGTATATGTCCGCCGCCGGCCGATGGACGCCCGACCTTACCACCAAGCCTCACAACTGCTTGAAAGACAAAATGGAGATTCTCGACTACTGCAAGAAGGTGAGCATTTTAAAAAAAGGATTAACTCTCTCCAATCACCCTTTGTGTTCTTAAATAATAGAGCATAGTCGTTTTAAGTGGCCGTGTAATATGGAATACATCATCCGTAACTATAAATAAAAAAATTAAAATAACACCGACTCGAAAATCCCTTCAACGTTAAGGAAAGAGCTGATGAACACTCTCGATTGAGTCACCTCACAAACAAAAAAAAACGAACTCAAGTCAGTTCATCGATTTGGGTGCTATGATACCACAGACAAATACATAAATACACGAAACATACTTGACTCACACTCAACACCCTCAACAATGCCAATTAAAAAGTATATTCAGCGGCATATATATATATTGTCGTAAGCTCAGGGGCGAGCCAGTATCGGGAAAGATGGATCTAATTCTAAGGAAGAGAAATAAAAGATTACGCGGACGAAACTATGACTTTACTTTAAACTTTTAAAGTATTACGTTTCCAATTGTAATATTATAACATTTAAATCAACATAATCAATATATCTTGCTGTTCCGTGCTTCAGCACAGACGTCTGTCTTCCAACGCTGCACAGACGATTGCCCTCTCTTCCATGGTTCTCTGTTTTCAAAACAGAATTATTCTAAACTTCGAATCTGAGAACGGGGCCGCCAGACAGACGTAACGCGCCAAAGAGGTTTATAATCCGTCCACAGAGTTTGCAAGTCAGTACGTGTAGTCCGTTGCTACAATATATTTCTATAATAGTTTAACTATTATAGAAATTACACCTGAGCCTGGTCCCTGGTATATTCCACCACGTGCGCATTCATGCGACTTTGACTAGCCTATAACGGTTTTTTTTTTGCCCTAGCTGATTTGAAGAAACTAATTATCTACGTATTTACAGTGGATTGCTTACTGATTGGTTGTAAACCGTCTTTCGTTGCGCTTTTGTCCAAAACTCGGACTAAATTTCGTAAACTATTATTGTGTTTATACGTAATCACGTCCACCTATCTACGTCATGAGGTGCAGATCTTCTGCTCGTTTTGTTTTTGTTCGCCAACTCCACATACTTGAAAATACTATATACTATAATACGAATACTAAATGTTTGGAAATTTGCACACCTGCTAAAGTAGAATATGGCGGAAATTATTAACTGTAACACTTTTTTACCCATGTTTTTAGCAAATAAATGATCTATGATTTAAAAATATTTTAATACAAATTGTCCTTTGGAAGTCTTTTTTCTTGGCATTGGATCCTAATACTTCGGTTAATAATACTTTTTTAGGAAACTAGTCAACCCTTTGAAATTAAGAAATTCCTTCCATGATATTGTCGAAAGTTTACGCGAATGTTACACATTGAAATAAAACTATTTTTAACGGATTCTATCGCGATTTATTTGGTGTTATTTTACTATTTACACTGATCCCGACGTTTCAGTTACTTTTCAGCAGCCATGGTCACGGGTAGATTTTGAGAATTCCTTCCATTTTGTGGAACGTCTTGATTCAGTAAGGAATGTCACTCGATGTTTACATTAACGATTGTTGTGTTCCAACCGTTTTTGCTCTCCAGAGCTTTGATTAAACTAACCCAATTGTTGCTCCTTACTAACATTGTCAAGGGTTCTTATTAGCTAGCTATTATTATATCTACAAGGATGAAGCCAGTTAAGTGAATCAAGAAACCTATCTCAAGGGTCGTTAACAATATTAGTCTCGTATATCATCCTTGAAATTCAAAGGATCGGATTTTCAATTGAAAGGATTAACATATATTAATGTGAATATTATGTTTCACTGTTTTTGGTAATTTAGCTGTTTCTGAATATGCTGATACTGATATCACCACCGATATAATTAATAGTCATTGAAGTAATGATTAGTATCATTACACGATAAGATAAGATAAGGGACACAGTAATATTAACAACAATATCTGCAAATGTATGTATAATCTAATGGTATCTAATGGTAATAGAAAGCCGGCCGTGTGTGAGTTGAACTCGCGTGGAGAGGGTTTCGTACGCTGACTATCTATCTGCCAATAATTTATCCCAAGAACAAACTTAACATTATAGTTGAAGGCCATGTTCTCCCATACATTCCAAATTATATGTGTAATATTCTATGTGCGACTGTTGAATAAACTTTAAAATAATATGTCTATTAAACCCCGCTAGCTATCGATGTTAAATAAAGTTCAACGTTGGTTTGAAACACTAATGTATGAAATGGTCTATGTTTTACAAAGTACATTGTACAAAGTGGCGAAACCGTTTTAAAACGATGATTCCTAAAATTAGAAACAAAATATGTTTGAGACCCTCATAAGAAACCCTTTCATTAGATAAGTCATACAGTATCTAGAGTTAGAATTTCTTTACTTCCTAATTTGGTCCCCAAAAGTGACCCCCGTGTTCAAAATATATAGTGACACACGGACAGGCAGACGCACGAGTGTTCCAATAAGAGTTCCGTTTGTTCATTCGGACATACGGAATCCTAAAAACACAATTTTATTTAAGGATTGCATTAAAATATTTTCCTTACATCTATCTCCAGGTATACCCCAGCCATGACATCACCAACATCGTTGAAGCCTCCCACTATGTGAAGGTTAGCAACTGGTGTAAACTCGGCACTAGTAATGCTGCAAAATGCAAGGTCACCCGATGGGTGAAACCATTCCGCTGTCTTGGTACGTATCTATTACACCTTATTTACTTCATCTATTTGGCAAGAACTTACATTTAGACTTTTCTCCGGATTCTTTAATTTATGTCCCATACTTTGGGCACAAGCTTCTTTTAAGCTGCTTAAAAATCACGACCGGTAAAACCACGGAGCAGATACAAAGGGTAAAACGGACAATTAGTGTGATTACATCATCATTATATCTATTATTGGTTAGAATCATCTTATCGATATAACTTTACCTCAAATACAATGATAACTACAAAGAGTGTTTGGCGGCAGAAGGTCCATTCCAGTCGGATGCGCTGCTCGTACCAGAAAGCTGCCTTTTCGACCACATCCACAACCAGTCACGATGCTGGCAATTCGCGAGGTGGAACAACACTGCTGGACGCGCTTGCGCACAACGAGGACTCAAGCTCAGGACCTTTGCCATGTTACTGCCATGTGGAATCAGCCTGTTCTCTGGTGTTGAGTTCGTCTGCTGCCCAAAGCACTTTAAAGGTTAGTTAAATACTTTATTGAAGATTTGCTAGCATGTTCTATTTTCAATTCTTTTTCAGTGCTCGTTTTGGAAATATGAAAAACGAATAACAGAACCTATTTTAACTCAAAACTGACTTATATTTATTACCTGATTATCAAGCTACCTCTTGCATTGAATTTGGAGTATCATATGTGAATAAAATAATAAGAAATGTAAAAAGGAAACGTTTTAAAATGTTTATTTCTATATTAAAACTAAAAATATTATGTTATCCTACAAATAAAAGATTAAAAACATTAAATAAATATTGTAAAAAATATTAAGAATTTTGATTTATTTCAGAAAATGTAAAAATGCACAAGCCCATGGATGTTGGAGTGCCCGTAAGCCTGGAGGTGAAGAGATGTTGGCGGCTTCAGCGGCTATGGATGAGCGAGATGATGACCTGCTTGATGACGATGATGCTCTGGACGATGATGATGATGATGATACTCTGAATCTTAGCGATGATGACGACGATGACGACACTGATGACGGTTACTATATTTCTCTTTTAACTAACAATTCTAAATATAAATACATATAACTTCACCTACTTTACCATTAGTGAATAAGAGCTTGAACTATGAAACATTTGAACCAAAATTAGAACTTAACAAATAAAATGGGAGATTTAAAATGTTGGTACAAATATATAATAAGGTTTTTTTTAAATATCCACTAGAGCGTCTCTTTAATGTATAAACCGCTATATCCACAGACATGGACGAAGACGAAGACGCAGATCTATCTCGTGATGACGATGCTGAAGATGATGACTACACCGACGGTGATGACAATGCTTGGCCTCGGCCTGAGACCTCTTCACCACCTTCCACCACTACCAGTAGCACTACGACTACCACAACTACTACGGTATGTACGATACAATTACATTTATTCTAATAAATATTGTCATCTCTTTTGAAAGCTTTCTCTTGAATTCCTTTGAAATTCAGTAAAATAAAAAATATTTTATGTTTGATTTGACGGAAATGGCTTGGTTGCTAAGTTAGGTTAGCTATTTATGGCGCAGTACGGCACACCGTGTAGTTTTAGTCGGTTCGATTCCGGCACACCGCCCCACCGAAAACCCCGGTGGGATTATGGCCCAAGGGGGTTTCCACACGCACAAAAAAAAAAGCTCGCTTAAATCATGTCGGGGGTTGCGGAAGAATGCAATAACGATTCTCGATCCGTGATCATAGGCAAGTAGTGAACACCGGAGTGGTTTTTAGTCTTTAAAAGTCTGACAGACCCCTTCGCTTCCCGAAGGCGAAGGACATCCATGTAGGATCTTCCACCACGTCAACAAAAAAAAACTAACTTAAGTCAAGCCGATAATATTTTAAATTTGTAACACAAGTTTCTAAAACCATTCTGTTTAACTACAGGCCTCAACCGCGACCTCGGATCCTTACTTCTCACATTTCGACCCACGCACAGAGCATCAGAGCTACAAGGACGCTCAGCAGAGACTGGAGGAAACTCACCGTGAAAAGGTAAACCGCAAACCTTATCACCATTGATTCTATTCT